>PVHP010023972.1:0-11284 GCA_004024765.1 Zapus hudsonius | reverse complement strand
CCCCCACCATGGCTCTTTTTCAAAAAAAATATTTTATTTATTCAATTTCAAGCAGAGAGAGGTGGGGGAGAGAGCGCTCACCAGAGCCACCACTTTGTGGGTCTGGCTTATGTGGTTACTGGGGAATTGAACCCAGGGGCCTTAGGCACTGGAGGCAAGTGCCTTATCCACTGAGCTATCTCTCCAGCCCCTCATCAGGGCTCTTAAATTCTTTCTGGCCCCTCTTCCACTCCATTCCCTGAGTCATGGTGGGTGAGTTTTAAGTCTGCTTTATTGTTGAGGTCTTAAGTATCTCTGGATCTTCTCAACAATTTTTTATTGCTCTCTTTACCCCTCTTCTCTCCCCACCCACTTTCCCCAAATAACACCCATGCTTGCTCAATACATCTATTCCCCTCTTCTTCTTATCTAGGTTCATTTTCTAAAATAAAGACTTGAAAGATACTTGAGGATTTATGATCAGTCTTATATTGGATGTAAGAGGGAATCAGGCTAAAAAAATGTGCTGAGGCAACATGAATAAATACCAGTATCCACAGGTCAAGATCTCAGTCAAGAATGAGGTTAAAACTCATTCACTGAAACTAATATAATTATTTTAAATTTGTATTATTTCTTGGATTTTCATGGAGATTGAATTTGAAACAACCAAGTTTTTTTGTATAAACTTTTATCATATGTAAATTTATTTCAATGGCATCCCCCTTACATATAAAAAAAGGACTCAAAAGGGACTATGCAGTTGATATTCATGTGGATAATAATGTGGTCAAGCTTAGCTTGAAAGGGATTTCCAGCCTCTTGCCTGATTAGTGGGGTCTACATATAATATCAGATAAGCAGAGCTCTAGCAATTTACTTTGATTTCCTTAAGACTAATAATCTTCAGTTTGTGTCTGTCCCCCAAAGAAGTTGATCACTTTAGTCTTGAACATTCTATGATTGTAGATAGTGATTTTTATCTCAGCAAGTGTTTTATAAGATCTTGAATAGAATTTTATACAGATATACTCACTCTCTTTTAGCATAAATGTTAGCTCCTTAATATCTTTTCTGGGAGAAAATGCTGCCTCCCACATTCCTACAATATCATTCCTTTCATAGAATTTTTTTCCCATAATCAAAAAGATTGAGGGAATTAAGAAAAAAGAGAGACGAGATACCTTTTAAGCATACACTTGGCATTGTTTTCCTCACATAATTTCCATTAAACAAAGAAATTGCTTGACTAATATTTAATCAGTGTCTTAAATGGACATGGCTCAATTTCAAAATGCTTGTGGAAAAGAGAAAATATATTCAATTTGATAATTTATCTTTCAAATGCTGTGGCTAAATGAAAACCAGTTTGACTCAGTTTAGAACAAGAGATTGGGTGTGGTTTTTGGCTTATCTCATGAAACTCCATCTTCACTTTCATTCATGATAAAGAAGTCACTCTGTGACCTGATGCTTAGTTCACATCTCACAGATCATTGGGAACCTTCCCAGAGGGAGAACATCAGCAAAGAACTGAGACACCTAGTGGTGTCTAAAAGCATAGCCGAAGTCTGCAGCTGTGGCTTTGCTTAGAGACCATGGAGGCTGCTTACTGGTGGTCCTGGGTCTCTGTGATGAGAACAAAATCTGCCATCGTGGAGAACTGGGATTTTGTAAATCAACAATCCATCAGCTTCATCTTTTAATCTTTTATCCTATGCAGTCTTCTCCACATCTTTGAGGTAGTTTTCTTTCAAGTCTACTCATACTAGTTTATAAAGCAGTATTCATGTCTCTTAAAATGCATTTCACTACAGTAGTATTCCAGTTCTGTGCTCTGTATCCCAACCCAGTACCTTATAGTAGGGATTACCTGATGCACACACGAATTTTCATTTTTTAATTATCAGTCCCAAATGACAGCTGTATATTTAATAACACGATGACTGTAACGCAGTATGTAGTGTATTATAACTTCACTGTTACTCCTTTTTGATATTAATTCAGTCTAAAACTTTGATATAAAACAAGCCACTAGCAGTGAATTGGCAAAAATAAAATAAGACACTAACAACCAACGATTTCATGAGAAAGCAACATGCTATAGGAAGTGATCAGAACCTATTTAACATTTTAAGTCTTGCTTATGCACTCCCTTCTGACAAGCTATGCAATTATAAATATATTCTTCATGTCAATGTCTTGAAAGTTCCTAATGAGAGCTGCATAATGTAACTAGGAGGCTCCAAACACTGTTAAACTCTACAAATGTTCTGTCTGTTTTATCATTTTCCTCAGTGAACAGGTACATTTTTAAGGCACCCGAGTGTCAACAAGTGTATCTAATAGAGCCTTGAGCTTCAGTGATTTCATAAAAGAGGAACTTGCCAACGAATGTAGGAAACTCGCATTATATATTCAGGTTAGATTCACAAATCCAATGTTGCATGACAAGAAGTCTATGCTCATTTCTTGGTATCATGAATTGCAATTTTTCCCCCAGTTCAGAGAACCAAACCTAAACCTTCATAAATGAATGAACAACCTGAAGGTAGCTTATACTGTAGAAGCCTCAGAGAAGGAATTTTTCATGTATTCAGCTCAAAGGTTCAGTTTATGATTGTCATGAAAGTGATCCATGTCCTTTATGCATTGATCTGTAATCAGCTCACTCAAAATAAATCCTAGGTACAATTTGTAGCAAAAATATTCTTCTTTCTCTCTCTTTCCTCTTCCTCTCTTCCTCTGCATACACTAATATATACAGGTACACAGATGCACACATCCAAATATGTGCATGGGTATGCATGTGTATATCATATAAAAATAAGTATAAATATCAATATAAATATAAGGATATATATATATATATATATATATATATATATATATATATATATATAAAGAATTTTTTTAAAAAATATAAGGAGAGAGAAATTTATTAACAGACACACATGACCTTCTCAAAAAAATTGATTTCTACTCTATATTCTGTAGTATTTTAGTTGTACATGAAAATTTGAAATTCCTTGTCTTCAAAATTTTCTTACCCACTATGATTCAGGGAACTGAGCAGAAAGGAGGGCGGACAGAATGCATGGTGGTGAGAATATCCAGAGACATTGCCACCTCAGCATCAATACACAAGGGGGAAGAAAAAAATGTCTACCTCTGATGCAGTTCATACTCTCTATCCTATGGACAGATCCAGTATGCACATCGAGGAAGGACCCCAGTGGGTAGGGGTGTTGGTTACTGCAATGATGTTGGTTACCACATGGGTCCCTGGCCCCCTGCAAAGCGAGCCTCTGTCTCTCTGGCCAGCAGGAGACCTGACTCAATCTAGGAAAGGTGAGTGTGGCAGCTGGACAATCACATGCAGCTGGGAGATAGGTCAAAGCAAATCTAAAAACTTTATTCCAGTATCCAACCTTATATACAACCCAAGGATGCATTGTATTGCCTTAACTCTTTCACAAGGGGGCTCAAGAAACAGGAACACAGCCAAGGGAACTCAGCCAGCAAAGTTATTAGCACTTCTATCACCTTTGCCTCAGGGTACACAGGTGCTAGGATTAAAGGTGTGTGCCCCAATGCCCCACTTCTTTCTAAAACTTAGTTCAAGGTTACTCAGCTAGGCTGGGGCACAACATAGGGGACAGAGAGGAGGGGAACAGGGACATATTCATAAGATTTGCTCATGCAATATATAAACTTAGTCCTAATAAAGATTTTTAAAAAAATTATATCTGAAGAGCACAAAGTAAACAGTTAGCCATTGGATTCAATATATTTTCCTATAGAAATTTTAAAAATTAGCCCAGCACTACTTCATATTCAATTGCATCAGAAGTGTTATGAAGGCACCATCTTTATATTTCTGAATTGTCCCACCATGGCTGAACTAAAAGAAGACTATGTCAGCAAGCAGCTTGTTATACTTATTTTCATCAGAGTGGAAGAGGGTCACAATACAGACATTATATCTTTCTTAAGATAAGGCTTTAAAAACTCCCAGGAGTTGCTGAAGAGAAGGCTCCATGGGTGAGAGCATGTCTAGACCAAGCATGGTGTTCCACAGTCAGTTGTAAACACACAGGTAAAACATTAGACATGATGTAGGGTGGTGGAGAGAAGGAAAATGTGGCAGCTCATAAAAGGTATAGAATATAGCATTTGAGAAGGTCTAGGTCAAACACTGGAGAAGGGATAATTTCAATAAAGCAAATTTTAACAGTAAGCATGTTCAGGGAGCTCAAAGGAAGAAGCAGTAAGTTCATTATAATTTTGTCTGAATTTTCACATTGGAAGTAACTGAGATACATTTCAATGACAAAAACAATTCAACTAAAAGATAGAAAATGGCTGCTTAATTGGTTTCCCTGATTTACCTTAGTCTTAATGTTAATGCTACTCTGATGCATTTAATGTGAGTTAAAGTATTTGGTAAAATTTTGAATGATCAAAAGACAACTTATCTTATCATTTGTGATATGTGCATTAATGACCTCTTTGTATTTTTTACATTCTTTGTTATATGTAAAGCATTTTAATGTTCTACCAAGTGAAAGCTTCCCTTCTTGGATAGTTTATGAATGGATGATTAAAAATAAATGAGCAATGTATTGTGAGCCAGTTATAAACGAAGCAGAGGAATTTCGAGTAAGAAGATTGTGTCTATGTATAGAACATGTACAGTTGAAAGATTTAAAACTAATGTAAGGGAAGAAAGGTTTAGGAGTAAGGATGGTAAATGACAGATCTGTTGGGAACATAAAAATGTACCTATTCTGAATGTCACTTTATTATGAAATATCAAATACTGAAACAACAAAAATTCTGATAGTCACACAACTCCTCTCCACTTACCTTTCATTAATAATTATGTAACTAATGTGGATTTTAAGTCTTAAATATATATTTATTGTCCATAATGAGTTACATTATTCATTGGGTAAACAATGAGTTGTTATCCCCAATTCCCCAATGCCCCCCTCCCCATCCCCAATCAGCTGGATATCCTCCTCCGTGGGCCGTCTGGATCAGTCCTTGTGGCAGGGGACCCTGGATAGCCTACTACTCGGCCCGGCCCTCTTGGCCCAAGTGTGTTGCTAATGTGGATTTTTTAAAAGAAGAAAACTAAATCTATCCCCATATTCATTCTTAGGTCTCTGCTTTGCCAAATACTCAGTACCTTATTTCAAATAAGGAATGTATTGACTTGATACATTAATCGTCCATTCTGGAGAACCGAATAATGGCTGCTTTTACACAAATTTCCAACTGCCACGCAACACAACTCCAAACCTCTTTGCAAATATTATAAATACATCATTATGAGTTTTTGTAACACCAAAGGTTGTTCTTTCCTCTTCATGATCATAAATTAGTGAATGAGATTAAAATAGAGATGATATAGATATATAGGTTCATAAAGGTGATAGACAAATGGATGGTTGATAAAGCTATATATTGATAGAGATAGACTGATGATTGATAGATGACAGATAGATGATGACAGATACATAGATAGATAGATAAATAAATAGACAGATAAATATTTAAATAGATAGATGATAGATAGATAATAGAAAGACAGTTTCATAATACATAGGGGAAAAGAAATCAGATTTCTGAGCCCAGGAAATTCTGTTACAGTGAGACCCTGAGCTTGCATTGGAGGTTACCCTTTTATTCTTTACATGAAGTAAGTGGGAGAAGACTCATTGTAAGAAAATGAATACAATTAATCATGGGATAAAGAGAGATAATTGAGACACATTGATTATGTTTTGCTATCAAGCTATGACAAGTATTTCCAATACTGCTTTAAAAAGTAAGCATAATTAAAGTAGGCATTAATGCAGATGGGGAGTTTTCATTTTTAGCATGAGAAAAACCAAAACATTGGTGTCCATAACTTCAGTGTTCTACTTAAATGTATGGACATATGTCTTTAGAATTGTACACTTGCTTTCTAAAATGTCTTCTGTTGGTGATATAATACCATCAATGATTGAAATAGATCCCTCATATTAATATTCACTTTTACTAGATGCAATACTGCAAACCATAAAAAATGTTGTTTTGCAAACATCTTATATTTAGGTGCTTTGTAAAATCCTGCTCTGTATGCTTCCTTATATTTAGAGAAGTCAAACAGTTATGAACTGATCATTGTACTAATCTTTCTTCTAAGCATCTTTATTCTCTATGAAAGAGGCAGATATTAGAACAAGAGGTTCTCATACAAGTACATTGTAAAAACATTTATTAATAGGAAAGCTTTATATTTGTAATTAATTTGTGAGAAATAATGAGGACTTTTGAGAAAAGGAAAGCCAAAGAATTACCAGTGACAATATACTTAGCTATATTCTCCATATTGTCTATCTGAAAATATACTTTGGTTAAGTTCTCTATTTTATAGAACAGAGTAGTAAGATGAAAAAGGTTATATGACATATGCAGTGTCACAAAGGAAAAGCAGGAAAAGTTAGAACTAGGAAAAAAGGTGGCCACACATTTTACATTCCTTGCTTCATTGAAAATCTGCAGTAAAAAGCAGAAACAATTGGAAGATATTTTTATTGGGTGAGATTACCTCAATGGAGAGCATTTGGTTAACTTATGGGAGATGCTGAATTCAACCCTTGGAATCAAATCTTGAAACGTATTCTGTTAGACAGATGATTATATACATATAATCAATAATGCATAATTTTTGTTTATTTTTAAATTATTTTAGTATCTGAAAATTCTGCTTTTGGATTTGTTATGACTTCATTGTGTAAATAACATGCTTTTGGGTTTAAGATCATGCCAGTGAAAAGAATAAATGACCCTGGAGATTTAGAGACATTTTAATTAATTTTGTATCTATCTACTTAAAATTCTGAATCCTTATTAGACTTTTTTTTGTTTGTGCTTTTATTGATTCTGAATAATTCTGAGTTTTATCATTAAATGTGAAAAAATGAAAAAATATAGATAGCATTTAATGAATTTTAAATTAATTCTTAAATTAGCATATATAATAAATATATAAAGAGTAAGATTATATTACCAATGCAACAATTTCCAAAATTAAGAATCACGTATCATCCATTGAAAGTATCATATATCGCTAATATTTATTGACTTCTTATAGCAACATATGCAAAATGTAAGTGTGCACTTCATCCAACAAACATAACAAAATTTTCAAGAATAAGAGACAAATCACAATGATGGTGAAGAGTGAGTATAAGGCATACATCTGGCCAACACGGTTTTTAATTGCACACTGTGAGATTTGTTGAGGAAGCTGCCAAGGGGGAGGGGGTGCTGAACCCCACTCTTCATTAAGACAGTGACTTTGAACCGAACTTTGCAGCAAGAGCTGCTTTGAACATGTGATGAGGTAAGGAGATGGAACCCTATACTACCATAGGTTAACAGGAGATCTTGACATGTTATTTTGCTGTTTGGCACACAAGTGTTTCTTTCTGACTTATAAATATTGTGTTAATGACAGTTCTGATGACTATCATGAGGTCTAAATTAGAGTGAATTGGAAGGCTCCTGGAAAAGATTGTGTCCTCCTGAGTGCTCAATTATTTCTTGTTTGTGAATAATCAGCCTGGTTCTCTTCCAAGGGTTTTCCACTGCTGTAAACATATCCACAAGCTCTCTCAAAGTGGGCTGTGCCATTTCCTGAGTGAGAAAAGAACCTCTAACCTGTGTGCATGGAGCCTGGGGTTAGACTGCATCGTTCTGTTTCTTGCCAGCAGCCCATTTTTGATGTTCAAGTGGGTTCTATCACAGTGTGGATTTCCTCACCTTTTCTGCTGGTGCTTAAAGTAGGAAGGTGAGTAGAGACATTTGCTGAGGCACTGGAACCTGGGTGGAAGAAGCCTGGGAGTCTGGGAGTAAACAGGCAATACTCCTCCTGGCTCTCCTGACAGGTACGGTGCAGGGATGCCTCGCAGACATTTCCCTATAGTTTTCTGAAGCATACTAATAAAACCACTTCAATTTCAAACAGTCAAAAGAGGATTTCAATTCCCCTCATATATTTACTCTAGAAAATGACTTCTTGTTTAAAAAATAATGAAGCATACAAACACCAGCAGAAATAAGCAGAAGCAAAAATTGAAGCCAAGTTGGATTCTTGGGTAATATGCCACCCATAAAATAAATACATGTCTGTTCACACAATATAATTCTTTAAATTAATTAATTAAAATTAATATATATATATATATATATATATATATATATATATATATATATATATATATATATGTAACAGGAAAAGTCAGTAACTGACCCTGGGTTACAATTTATTTTCATTATTATTATTATTATTATTATTAATTTTTGAATTTACAATTAAAGGCACAAAGGTGGGATTTGTGAAGTAAAGCCATTTCTAGGTTTATGGAACAAAATTAATTAATTAAAATTAATGTATATATGTAACAGGAAAATTCAGTAACTGACCCTGGGTTACAATTTATTTTCATTATTATTAGTATTATTAATTTTATGAATTTACAATTTAAAGGCACAAAGGTGGGATTTGTGAAGTAAAGCCATTTCTAGGTTTATGGAACAACACCGCTAAAGCCAATGGGCTTAACATTCTCGCCTGTGCACCTCTGGTCAGTCCACCCTTTCCTATCCTTGATAGGAAATCTTGTATTTAAAGAAAGTAGGTTTTCATCAGCCTGGCATAAACTTTGTCTACTTTATTTCAAGTATTCTGCTAAATATGATAATTTCTTAACATGCAGCTCTGCTAATTAGTACAAGGATAAAACTTATTCATATGAATGAGTATCATTCCTGGAATAGAACTTTCTATTCAATGAAGAAGAGGATATAGTTTTTTTGTCCTTTGAAAAATAAATCTTAATAATAGGAAATGCCTGACGAATATGTCCTATCTATATCATAAATCTGTCTATATAATACTTGTCTAAATAATAAAGCTCAGAGGACAAATAGATGTGATCATCATTTATCTGCATTTAGATTATGGCTCTCCTTACAGAATGAGTATTGTACTATCTGGAAACTGTAACATTCCCCGGGCTCTAACTGCAGCCAGAGTGACAAGCACAGCCCATTCATAGCCGTTAGGTTTCTGCCTCCAGTTCTTCTAAAGGTAGGGTGAAGTGGGACTTTGAAGGATCTGAGTAAGTAGGTGCATCTCCTTCATCTGAATAGAGAGCCTTCGCAATATCATGCAAATCCGGAAAAAGAAAGGTGTTAGGTTGCAACTGTTTAGCTGGACAATCTTGATATTTAGGAAAAGCATGGCCCAATGAGCTTTCAAATCTCTAGACCTTTCCAGTTTAAGAGTCCATCAGGGACAGAAAATGGAATCTAAAAGAATGTAGTAAGGAATAATGCCCTCTGGACAATGAACCAAATAAAACAACAATAAAAATGACAAGGTTTCCTGACACTGTCTTATATGTAGGGATATCATTCCCAGTGAACATACTTTGTTGAGCTTGTGTGATGCTACAATGGGAGATACATTGCACATGCTAATTTTAGCACTGCTTTTATCCAGATATACACCCATGTCAAAATGGAAGTGCATGGTTATTTTCGTCTAACAATTACAACACAAAATGAAATCCAGTCTTCCTTATTAAGATAAAATCAGACTTTAGTCCCTCTAAGATCACAGGAGGCCAACTTTCTCATTGCCACTTCGTGTGGAGACCTGTACCATTCCTTTGCTCAGACTTCTGGGCCTGACTGCGAGCTTGCACCCCTTTCCAGAGTGTTGTTCACTTTCCGATTTTCATCAGGAAGGGATGCTGGCTTGCTTCCAGATTCTCAACTTCTGAGTGTCTTGTCTATGCCTATGTTTTCATAGCATCATTTGGGGTGGGAGAAGCTCTTAATTTCTCTTAATTGTAGTTACCTTCACATTGCTGCAATAAATCACCAAACAAAATCAGTTGATGTGAGGAAATGTTTATTTTGGCTTGCAGTCTTGAAGGGAAGGTCCCTGATAATAGGGGAAAGCATGAAATGAGCAGAGACTGGACATCACCTCTGCCACAACAGGCAGAACAATGCAGCATGAGAGCGGGCAGAACACTGGCAAGTGGGAGATGGCTATCATGCCTATAAGCCATCCCTGAAAACACACCTTCTCCAGCAAGGCTCCAATTCCCAAGCTTCCACCAGTAGGAGATCTAGCATTCAGAACACATGAATTTATAGGGACACTTAATTCAAACCACCATACCCATGCAAGAAGTTATACATCCCTCGATAAAATTTCAAAATGCTTAGTCAAGAAAGGCCACTGAGAAGTAAGCATTACATTTGTAGTTTTTCTTTCTGAAATTCATTTTGTTGACTTTGTTTATCCTAGCAAATGTCTAGGTGTCACAATATTGGTTAAGACATTTACTTTAGGCTAAGTCTATTGAAAGGTTTGTGAAGTCATAATTTTTTAAAGAAATAATAATAATTAGTGTTTCTTTATAATATGGTTTTCTGCTTCTGACTAGAGTTATTAGGAAATACATGGCACTGGTTTCAGCCATGCTATAAATGAAAGGAAGCAAGAAGTCACCAATGACAGAGTGGTCTATTGAAAGTCCTTTGTAATGATCACATCATGAAAATACCACTAGGCCTATGGAAGGAGTATGGCCACAACCTTGTGAAGGAACCAAGAATTTTCTTTGTAGTTCAAAAAGATCTGATTTTTATTATTTGATTATATTCATTTACTAGGAGAAGCACCAAGTTTAAAATCCTGCATCATAAATATCCTTATTAATGACCTTACTAGGAATCACTATTATCATTATATACTATAACTGATTATATAAAGTTAATGCCAATATAACTTAGATTTACCTATCATCCTAATATAAGGTATTAAAATGATAATTATGGCAATCCGATTATTGATTGACCTGGATCTTTGATTCATTAAATAGTCTTAATGGATTCAGCATAGATGTCAGTATTAATTCTATGATGAATTCAAACTCTTATTAATGCTGACATGCCACATAAAAATGTGATAAATCAAAATTGCTGCTGCTAGAAACTTCTGTTTCTCAACATTTCCAATTAAATAATGTTCATTCTTAGTCATGCAAAATGCATTTCAAGCAACAGAAAATAAGTTAATTGAAAAATAAGTTATTTATTACATAAATACCAAAAGGACTGATCTATTAAGAAAAAGACAATCTATATTACATGTTTATGTGTATTAAATTCCCAAGTAGCAGTTTTGTATTATTTCTTCAAAATGTGAGGTAAATTAAGAAAAAAA
>PVHP010023971.1:0-26853 GCA_004024765.1 Zapus hudsonius | reverse complement strand
TGTTTGTATTTTTCAGGATACAGCGAGGGAGCTGTGGCCCATATAACCCTACCAACCGACTGCAGGCAGAAAGCTGAGATCCTGGCATGAGATGAGCCACCACAGTTATATGGGGGAGGATCCATATGGAACCCCACAGAGAATGATTGGATGAACAAGGGACCCACAGCCATAGCCATCCAATCAACAAAAGATAAGCTAGTGTGACAGAAACCAACGAATCTCGACACAAAAACCCCTAAGCTCACAATACCATAGCAGCCTCAATACTCGCCCACCACGACTCAGGGAACTGAGCGGAAGAAGGGGCGGAAAGATTGTGAGAGCCGTGGTGGGGGAGAATAGCAGAGACTTGGCAACCCTCAGTAACTACACACTTGAGACATGAGAGCCCGGCTGAAGAGCTATCCATGGTCCCCTACCACAAAGACTGATACAGACAGCCCATGGAGGAGGATATCCAGCTGACTGGGGATGGGGAAGGGGGGCAACGGGGAATTGGAGATAACAACTCATGGTTGGCCCACTAAACAATGTAACTCACTATGAACAATAAAGAAAAAAAAAGAAAAAGAAAAATGGAGCCTAGGGTCTAAAGTTGTTTTGGCATAACATCTGCAGTAATATTTCCCAAGATAATCAGAGGAACTCTGCTTGCATTGTAAATAAGTTATCTTCATTAGCAAGGTAGTTTGAGAAACATAAAATCTGTCCTTGTGGATGTAACAATAAATCCTCCCTTTCCAGCTGAACTATCCCTCGGATGGCAGCCACGTGTATTCTTGAGTGAAGAGAAGATGATGGGTAATGGTGACTATTTTCTTTCCTGGTATTCACTGTAGTTTACTTTCTTAGTTACTACCATTGGGTAAACGCTGATGTGATTTGCATAGGAATTAGTTCTGTAAAACTTAATGAAACAGGGTCCAACAAACAGTAGGTGTGGAAAACTGGAAAGGCGTGTGTGTGTGTGTGTGTGTGTGTGTGTGTGTGTGTGTGTGTGTGTGTTTGTATGTGTGTGTGTGTGTGTTTATGCGACTTAGATAAAGGGAAAAAAGTTGAATTGGTATTGTTATATCATTCATCCCTATTCTTTATAGTTGGTAATAAAGTTAATTTGTTACACCTCCTGGAGACCCAAGAGATGGCATAAAGAAGGTTCTGTCCCTTAGCAACTGGACATATTAATGAACTAATGCTAGAACTTGATTTTTTATTCTTATTAATTATGAACTTTACTGTATGAACAAATCATGTATGTTTGTCCAATTCCCATTCCACAGAGGCCCTCAGTTGAGCTGCTGGTATTCAGCTGGGGTTATGAATGCATCGGTCAGTCTGTGAGGTGGTGGGGGCACTGAAAAGTCTCAAAGTATTCATTACTTCCCATTCTGTGGATCTTAAAATCTTAATTTTCTCTCTTCTGCAATGTTCCCAGAGCCTTGGCAGGTATGTTATAAATCTACTTTAGTGTTGATCTCTCTGCAACCTCTGACCTGGAGCAGGTTGTCAGTATGGCAGTGAGAACAGTACTCACGTTTAAATCGTCGCTTCCTCTGTGATGTCTCTTGGGCTCATCTTGTGCTAGGCCATTGGCTATCTTTCCCTGTCATATTGATGGATCTTGGTTCTCTCTGGTTTTTGTTGCCATTTGAAAAAAAACACAGATTCCAACCAAGAGTGAGAGCAGCATGGATTAAAGGGGATCCAAGCAATTAATTGAGAGGCATTTTCACTGGTATGTCCACTCTTCTTGGCCAAAGACTAGTGGGAGCTTCCCTCTGGTCTATGACCATCATATCCCCAGTATTCTGACTGGTTCTCAGTACCAGCCAAGAGTTCTCTCGGACTGAGTGGGCCTCTCACTCAATTAGGCTATGTGCCACCATGGCACCGATGTGTACATCTTGTCTAGCTGGTTGATTTTGAACCTTTCAGGATACCATACTTGCCCAAGCTGTGAGTGATTAACGGCACTTTTTAGCACTGTGAGGGAGCTGGCTTCCATCAAAGTACTGGCCATTCTCTGTATAGGACCTGGTTTTTCAAGATAAGGAAACTGTAAGACAGGGAATGTTGCAGAACAACACACCAGTGGATGAGATCAGCCCCCAAGGTGCTGCAAGAAAGTCAGACAAATCCAGGACCCCACAGAGTCCAAGTCACTGTGGATGTGAAGGGGAGGGGGATTATGGATGGAAATGTGGTCCTGGGGAGCAAGAGGACCAGTTGGAGACCTGAAGTTTGGGTCAGAAAGCAGGCAGGGACAAAAGTGACCGCATTCTGGGTGAGAAACGCTTTATTTCAATCTAGCCGCCAGTTCATCAGGCTTCCTAGCCGTAAGATCTGCTCTGAGGTCCTCAGACAGTGCGAGTGGCTTTGTTTGTAGAGTGCTGTGGCAAAACGCAGCCATGAACAGAGGGATAGTCATACTGGTTACAACCCAGATGACTACCTGAAATTTGATATACGATCCACATCACCGCATGCGTCATTCCTTCTCTTTCCTGCAATGTATTTATATGTTTATGGCTTCCTTCCCCCTAGAAAAAGAAACAAGAACCAACTAGTCCAGGGTGCAGCTGTGGAATCAGACTGCCTAGGAGAGTGTGGGTTGTGTCTGTGTGACCGTGAGCCCTTCAACATGCCCCTTGACCTTGTCTACCTCAGTTTCCTCATACACCAAATGGGGTCCATTCACGCATGCGCTAAAGCAATGGGCAGTAAGGGGTCAACCATCAGAGTTCATATTTTCACTTGGTAACTATTTGTTGATTCATTGAATGTATGCATGGCTATAATAAGCTGAGATTCTTTTTATCATGAAAAATATTTCTTTGAATCTTAGTAGCTTTCTAAATTCTTCCCTCCATCTCACTGAATAGCCCAAATAAGTTGTTAATCCTGAAGTCTTAAAGGACATCTTGGAACTTCACAATAACATTTTACACTCACATTTACTTTAAAATTTTTCATTTTCCTTCTCATTACTTGAGAATCAGATTCTTTTCACACTTTTTTATACCTTAGATCCTTGATGAAAGGTATGTCTTTATGCTTATAACCCTGAGTTATATTCATGAGGAAAATTGTGATGTAAACATGCTGAAATTAATGGCATTTATCTCACTATCAATTACCTGTCAAGCACGCTCAATTGGAAACCTCGTTCGCTTTCAGACTGAAGAGCATTTATGAGAGGAAGTAAGTAAGCTCTGCAAAAGTATTCCTTCCCACTGACTTCATCCCAAGCCAGCCTCTTCTCTATTTTATGTAAATTTTAAATTCTTTTTCATGGAAGGGTCGTAAAGACCTTGAAATAAAGTCCACCACCATTCACTCTAGAGCTATGCTATTCAAGATAGTAGCCATCAGCCACACAAGGTTATTGAGTATTTGAATCGTGGAGCATCTTAAACAAGATGTCAATTTTAAAAATGCACACCTATTTTCAAAATAAAATTCTCACCCATAATTTTCATATTGTCTTGCTGTACAATGACAATACTTAGAAAATGATGGTTGAAATAAATTCATTATTAAAATTAATTTAAATTGTATTTTACCTTTTGGCATTATGGTCAATAAAAATTCAGTGATGTTGATGGCTCAAACACGTGGCTTCTTTCATATTTTCATTGGCAGCAATTATCTAGTCCGAAATTTAAAAATAGACTGTTTTCTTAGATGAGGCCTGTCCTAAATTCCTCACATATATTCTTTTATTGAATAACAAAGATCAGTGAGAAATTATTCTCATTTTAGTCATAATTAAATTGAGAATTTGGGGAAATGAAAAACTGGAAAATAATAGATAGAAGGTTGAACTTGAGGTTTGCCTGGATCTGAATGCAGGTTATCCTTGTCATCTCGGACTACGTTGAGGTGAAAGGCTGCTGTGGTTTATCTCCTCCAAACTCAAGTTACACTTTATCCCTTGCTATGAGGCTTTTAGAGACTTAGTGATTATCGGTGGTACCTTTTAAACATGATGAGGAACCCCATGATTGCTTACCGGTGACTTTAAAAGAAAAGAGCCATCAGGATAAGACCCACACATGTACTCCCTGTCACCCATGTGAGCCCCTCAGCCAAGACCCACACATGCCCTCCTGTCCTCTGGGACTCAGCAAGAAGCCCTTTACTAGATTAGGCTCCTCAACCTTGATCCAGAACTGCCAGTCAGGACAGATCGTTTCTTCTTTGTAACGTACCCAGTCTTTGGTAGAGTTTTATAGCAGTAGAAATGAACTAAGCATCCATCTACATGTTCAACATGAAATATCTATGTCAGGGAGGGAGCTGAAAATGGGATGGAATCCAGGGAACAGGACACTCAGCACAGACCAGTGTCTGCGGAAGGAAGGGACTGAACAGAATGAAAGGTTGCAGAATGTTCTAGAACTGACCAAAACATAGCCAACTTGGTAGGAATCTGATGCAAAAAGTGATCTCCTGTTTGTCCTCTTGACTCCCTCTGTCTGGGGGGTTCTTTTCTGGGGGAAGGCTCCTTGTAGCAGAGAGAGCCAAAGGAGCCCCAGGGGGAAGCCATTTAAAGAGCGCTTCCCCTGAAGCTATCCACAACTCTTAAAAGACTGTCTGAGTATACAACCCTTGGTGAGTGTCGTATTCTAATTTACACTAGTATAAGAAAATACCCAAGGCTTGGGTAGTTTATGAGAAAAAGAAAAGTTTTGACAGTGTGAGAACATGGTGCTGGCATCTGCTCAGCTTTCACACCTGGACAAGCAGGAAGGGGAAGCAGGTGTGTGTGAGAGAGAGATGGAGGGGACCAGGCTCACAGTGGACCTGCTCTTGGAGTACACAATCCGGTGCCCAGAGAGCAAAATTCACTCTCAAAATAAAAACATTAATCTTTCCTAAATGCCTCACCATCTCCCAACATGGCTACTGGAGACCAGCTTGTGGTTTGAATTCTGATGGGGACAACTGAAATTCAAGCCGTGATAGTGAGGAAGGAATATTGCAATTGTGTTTCATGTCATAAAGCTCATTTTATTCTTCTGAATACCTCAGAGAGAAACTCATCCCCCCAACAGTGAAGTAACAGTCTTCAGGCTCAGACTTGGAAGACAATAAAATTTATCTATAATTTAATAATATTGTTTGTTTAATTGCATTTATTTTCTAGTTATATTCCATTTATAAAAATGTTTATTGGTTTTCTGTATATGATGAGTTTCTCTTTATAAAAGCTTATTTGTACAAAAGAAGCAATTAACTGAAGCATGCAACATGAACCTACTTGATTTAATGCAAATTAGAGACCTCAGAGGCATCAGATGAAAAAAAAGTTTGGAAATAAAAAGCTCTTTCTTTCTACAAGAAATCAAGAATGTAGTGTGGAGATTTGGGGTGAATCTATCAATATCACAATTTCTTGTGAATTGAGCCCCATCCAAATTCACTTTACCATGTGCAAACTAAATATACTTCCTGAGTTTAATCCCAATCCTTGTTAATAACTCACCACGAGTCTCTAATTTCCTCTGTGGTGACCTCCAGGGATATCCAGAGGACTCCTAACCCAGCTGGGGTTAAATCATAGTGTCTCATATATTTCAATACAAAAGATGGATACACCATTTAAGTACAGAAGAAACGTAAAAGTACTTCCCCCTAGGAAATAGGTTGAACTTGGAAGAAAGGGAAAGTGTCTATGAGAAAATAACGAGTTGGAGCTGATGTTGATGGTGAATGCAGAATGCATTAGTTTAGTCAGGGGTCATTCCTAAACTCAGCCTAGTGGCACAGGCCTGTAATCCTTGCGACTCTGGAGGCTGAGAGAAGAGGATGGCAAGTTCAAAGCCTGCTTGGGCTACAGAGCCCCTAGTCAGCCTGGGCAGCTCAGTGACACCCTGTCTCAAATATAGAGTAGAGAGGGCTTGGATGCAGCTAGCAGTCAAGTGCTGGTTCGGCATGGCAAGGCCTGGATCCAACCCCCAGGACCACCATCTCCACGAACATCAAATTCCTAGAGCCTCACTCAAAGCCTGCACATGAATGAATATACTGGCCGTGACGCATCCCTATCAAACAATGAAAGATGTATAAACAGAACTCAGTAGTCATGAGATGTGCTTCCTCTTGGATAATATTGGTACCATTAAGAATTTTCAGTTAAGACGGCCATGGTGGCTCACATCTATAATTCCAGAATTTGGGAGGCTGAAGTAGGATTATTTTCATGAGTTAAGACCAGTTCTGGGATGCACAGTGTGAGTTTCAGGTCAGCCTGGACAACATTGAGACCCTGCTTCACAAAAACAACTTTCTATTACTAGGGAGTGTGATGAGATCTTCTTACAGAAAGAATCAAACCTCTCAGACTAGGATGCTATTGGTTTTCCCACGCTGAACTTCTGACATACTTCTGAGTTCTTCCAGAACCAGCAGCACCACAGAGGGGCTCTTTATTTTTCCATTAGCATAAGGTAGATATTCAACAAAATTCCAGTTTTTATAACTAACACAAGCTTACAAATCTAGATACAAATAAGACACGTTCATCACAAGAACAAGCCTAGCTCTGGCTTTCAGTTGAGAAGTAAGCATAGCCTTGGTTTTCCCCAGCTGCTCTGGACCTTCCTGTCCAGTCTTGTCGAGGGTCCGGGCATCTCCGGTTCTGCTCTTCCCAGCAGGTGCACACATTCATCACACTCCTATCTTAAGATTGTTCTTATCTACCCACGATTTTCTATTCCTTTCATTTACCAGCTGTCAGGAAACACAATACAGTGATTCCAAAGTCCTATTTTCTTTCTTAAATATCTCTAACCACTGACCTTGTACTGTTAACCATTCTACCATCCTCGGTATGAATTCCTACAGGGCTCTCTGTTTCAGCTCTTGAAATTCTGTTTCCTTTTCTCTGGTCCTCTGTCATAATCTCCACCTCAGAAAGAAAACCTGGCCCCTGATTCTCATCTCCCAATCCTTTATTACCCTTAGTTGTTCTCTCACAGGAGTCTCAAGGACTAGAATATTTTGGCCTCACTGCATAACCACCCTATGCATTCAGGGTGTGGTTTATGTACAACATGGGGATATAGAAATCACTCCCATTCGTTACCCCCTGCAAGAGTGGTGCACACCTCAATGCCAGCACTCTGGAAGCTGAGGCTGGGCAATCTCCAGGTCAAGGCCTACCTGGGCTTCATAGGAATACCATGGCTCAAAATCCTGAAACAAAGAAAACCTATAAGAGCCGATAGTATTTAAAAGGAACATTTCTCAGCATGGCATGGCTTGAATGACCATACCAAAACATATATCAAAATTTAATCCATCTTGTGAGGTATTAGGAGGGTGCAAACAACTACCCACAGTATTTGGAGGTGAGACTTTTGGAAGGTATTTGAAGTTAAATGAGGTCCTAAGGACCGGACCCTATTTCCACAGATCTGTGGTTTTATAAAGGACAGTGAAAGAGAAAGGATGCCCAACCCTCAGCAGATAGGACCCCTTGACCTTGGACTTTTCAAATTCTACAGACATTCGAAATAAAATTGGAGTGTGTGTATGTGTATGGTCCAGTGGTCAACACTTCAGGTGTCGTCCTCAGTTGGTCTCTAATTTTTTGAGAAAGGATCTCTCTCAGAGGCTGAAGAGTGCCAATTTAGTTACAGAAGTTGTCTAGGAATCATACCTCTGCCTCCCCAGTGCCAGGATTACATGTGCATGCCACCATGCCCAACTTTTATGTATGATCTGAACTCAGATCCTCATGCTTGAGTGGCAAATACCTTACCAACTGAACTATTTCCCAAGCTGATAAAACAGTTTTGGTTATGGACTGGCAGCAGACTGCCCATTCAGTCTGCTCACCAACCAACCTGCATACCGTTGTTTTTAATGCAAATAAATCTGCTTGCTTCACAGATAGGCTTGGTCCTCATTTACTAACATGCCCTGCCTACTCCTCCACGTGGTCAATCATGAATCACGTTGCAGTTCTGGGGATTGAACCCAGAGACAAACATCTTACTGCGGAGCTATGCCCCAGTGATAAAGCTTTCAGCACTCAGGACCAACATCTAACATCTCTGCCCATTCGCTGCCATTTTCTTCTACCCCTTCTCACTCATCTACCTTGCTCCCATGTGGGCTCTGACAACCCCATAAAAGTCCATGTCAGAAGTGCTCACATTACATTTTCAGAACTATTATGCTGGGATCTATCTTCTCCTTTGTAGCCACTCCCAGAGGCAAGGCTATACAGCTTATCCATTTTTATACTTCTACATTCCTGTTGGAACGGGTGTGTCTGTATGCAATACAGACTCAGGATTGTTTTGAATATATACATGAATGAAAAAAATATTTAAAATATATAATTGAGTGTAGCAAATAAAATGGTAGTATCTACTCATCAGCTAGATAGTATTAGATATCATTCCTCAATCCAAACATACCTCCTTCTCTCTCCAAACCTCCTTCTGCATCCTATTCCTTCACCCAGAAATTATAAGTCTCAAGATCAAATTCTACCAAGTGTCAGTAATAACGTGTCACAGAGGATGGACCTTGCTCTTCGATGGGGATTTTGAACATTAGTAATCCTTGTAGTATATGCTGGGCATATTTAGGGTACCTAAGTTTCCCCACACTCCTGTGCCAAGCTTGCTATCAATCAAGTTTCTTCTTCTGTCACAACTCGGGTATTAATGTTGAACACCCCTCCCCTAGGTTGGATAATGACCACAGCAAGGCAATCTTTCTCTGTTAACTCCTGACATTCCTCAATTACCCAACAACAAATAGCTCCATAGCTGAATCCAGTTTGTAATGATTATCATTTATCAAGGATCAGCTATTGAGTGCTGCCACCTGGATCTTGCTTGAAGGTGTGGTAGATGTAGATGTGCTCACAAGCACCATGCACAGAGACCCAGTCTGAGCTGGTAAATGAGGTGCTCAGAAAAAGAATGAATAGCACCAATCCAAATCATATTAACTTTTAATGAGCCAAGATGAAAACAGCTCCAGGGATGTGGAGTTCTTGGGGAGGAATGAAACACTCAGCACTGTGACCAGCTCATACACAAGATGAGGCTCTGTTTCTTTCTCATTCTGTGCTGCTTCTGTGCAGCTGAAATCACTATTAAAATACAAAGTATTTCACACGTATTATTTGCATCTCAGCATCTCTTTAATGGAGGCCACAGGGAGATGGGATGTGAATCAGAGGGGGAAGGCTTCTGAATCATTAAAGTCAATACTGAAACAGGCTCAAAATGCCATTGAAATGGGGTGCAGATTAAAAAGCTGAAGAAGTTATCAAATACCTGATTGAGCTGGCGATGTAACTCAGTGGTAAAGTGTTTGCCTTGTGTGTACAAGTCCCCCCACACACACACTCAGAAGAAGATCATAGTTAACTAAAATATGGGCATTGTGAGTTTAGATGCCACAGTTCAGTATTGTAGCCCTATAGTACAAACACTGTCACAAAAGCTAGAGTTCCAAAATCCCAGCTTAATCACTTAAAACAAAATCACTGGGTAAGTTGGGGTAGAGTGGATTCTCCGCACTTACAGCACAAAAGACAAGGGAGGAGGGTTGGGAGGAGAAGAGGAAGAAGAGGAACAGAGGAAAAAACATTTAATACGTTACTGAAAGCCTATAATTTTTACTAATCTATCTAATGCAAAGAATAATATACTTCCCTAAGAAATTATGGCATATATATGAAATTATGTATATATGTATATACATATGATCTAATGCAAAGAGTAATATACTTTTTGCATTAGATAATATGCTTGCTATGATCACATTATATATTATATTACTTATACTAAACATATGTGTGTGTGTGTGAAGAAGCTTCCCTGCAACTGGGAAAAGAACAAGAACAATTATCATGTGTGCTAAAATCTAGACTGGGGATAGCAATGAAGAGACAGAAAAAAAAAAGGCCAGGCTCCTACCACCGTCCTAACAGATGAATAAGCAAAATAAGTCCTACTTGTATAGTATTACATAGATAATGCACAGGGTTTCCTGTTAGATAAAACTAGCATGGAAAGATCAGGGAAGGCATTTGTGAAGAACCAGTATTAAAGCTGAAAATAAGAAAGGGATGAGAGGGGGTCTATATGATCGAACTATAATATATATCCACATATCTATATATGAAATTGTCAAAAACAAATAAAAAGGAAAGGGTCAATCACACTTCTAATATAGTTACATCAAACCATATGCCTAAACTTACACAAATGGAGACTAAATAGAAGTGCTATATGCCATTTTAATTTCGCCTGATTGCGATACATATTCGGTGCTGGAGAGATGGCTTGGTGGTTAAAGAGCTGGTCTGCAATGCCTAATGATCTGGCCTCAATTCCCCAGTGCGCATGTAAAGCCAGATGCACAAAGTGATGCATGCATCTGGAGTTTGTTTGCAGTGGCTAAAGGCCATGATGTGCCCATTCTCCCCCCCCCATTGCAAATAAATAAACTATTAAAAATAAATAAATAAATAAATATTCAGGTTTTAACTTTTAAAAACTGGGAAATTTGACAGAAGAAGGAGGAAAAGCAGTGTTGGCAGGGGAAGAGCATGTTCAGAGGACCTGGGATGGGAAGTATGTGAAAACCTCAAGCAGGATCGTTATCCTTACAGTGTGCTGAGCAAGAGGGGTCGCAGATATATGTTGGGCCAAGAGCAAGTAAAGCATTTTTGGTTGCAACAAAGAGAAGCTATATTTTATATTAAAATTAATGGAAGACTACTGAGGAAAATTTAAGACTGAAGAAGAGTATATAATTCAATATTCTCCCCAAACATCCTCTTAGTTAGACTCAGGCAATACACAAAGGACATCTAGGACTTTTGTCTCAATTTTCAATACCTAGTCACTCCTAAGGAGAATGAATTTCTACTTCCCAGATCACCCATGTCCAAGAGGAGTGAGAGCCAAAGTGCTACCTTAGAGCAAAGTAGAAGCAGTATATACAGGAGAGCATTAATTCCTACAGCTGTTGAGTTTCTTAGAATGTTGGAGTAGTAATCAGCACAAAGGCTGAGAGTTCACTTATAGCCTCAGAGCAAATTTAACTTTCCAAGTCATACTTCAGAGTTTATATAAACAAATGTATCTTCTGATAGAAATTATCATTTTTAAAGTTTTGTGAATAGCAACTTTGTGGTAAAAGGTTATATGCCTTGGAGGTTGCATGAAAAAAATTATAATTCAATCATAAACGCCAAACAGCAAAGTGAAGCATGTATAGACTTAAACTTCAGTGAGACTTTTACTCCTATAGTGTAGTCTGTCGTTAACACCTCTCGCCTTTCTCTTGCCAGGAACATCAAGTTCAATATACAAAAATACTTATTAATATAAGATTGTTTTCTTTCCCAGTCTTTCAAACAAATATATTTCTTGGAGTCAACCAATTAAAATCTATAACCCTCGGTTTCCCTAAGTGATACGGTGAGTATGGCAGTGTAACTCATCCAAGGCTTGGCCAATGAGATGTGCAAAAAGGTAATGTCGAATCTCCACATGAAACTTACTGTTGAGCAATTTCCTCATTATTTATATAAATCATCTTATGGCCATGCTTTCGAGAGCTAACTGAAATCCTTGCTTGCAAAAATTTCTTTTACTGTTGGAAAGAACTGAATGCTTCCTAGTTTGCATTTCTCTATGAACCTCTCAACTGTCTGCTAGGTCATTGGGTCACCTGAGCAAACACTCTGATACACTGCCTTACAATGCCTGTAGGAATGCGCCTTTGCCTTCATGCTAAGGTGCTGTCTTCACCACATCAAGGAGTCCCTTAAAGCCTGCTCTAGGCTTGTGCCAACTCCATCCTTCTCACTCAGTGTTTTTGGGATTCATTTGGCCCATTAAGCATGACGCAAGCCCGCCATAGCCCTTCCACACTCTCCCTGTCCTGACTCCGTCCCATACTACTCCATTTTTTCCATCTAACCGCCCAAATACTCCTCTCAACAAAGTGACTATTAAGAGCTGATGTTTATGGCCTGCTCGCTGCACATCAGGGGCTGTGGAAGGTGCTTCAGATGCACTGAATTATCAAAGCAATGGTGGACAGGAATGCTTGTGAGGATCCCATTTCATATCCTGGAAAACTAAAACTCCAAAAGATAAAGTAATTTCTTTAAGGTCATATGGCTACTTTAAAAAAAGAAGGAGGGGGGAAAAAAGCTTGCACTAGACACTGTAGTGGTTCATTCTTTTAGTCCCAGCTCTAGGGAAGCTGAAGCAGGAGAATCGCCATGAGCACAAGGCCAGCCTGGGGATACAGAGTGAGTCTCTACCTCAAAACAAACAAACAAGCAAGCAAGCAAAAACAACACAAAAAGTTTGGTCTGAATCCAGAAACTTCTGTCCTAACCACATGTCCTAAAGCCCATGTCTTCTCCACAGTGATTCTGCTTTCATCCCCTAGCTGCTTGCTCTTGGATTGTTCCTTCCTACTCTCTCCTGGCACCACAGTGAGAGCTCTGGGAGCAGAGGGTATATTCCCTTAATCCCTCTCCCACCCCTCCATCATGCCTGGCAAACACTGGGGCTTCAATAATTGCTGTCTGCATCTAAATTTGAAATGAACGCATTCTGCATATTGATGAAGGGTGGTGATAAACTTCAAGGCAAAAGATCTAATTAGCCTGACTGTGTGGGTGACTGCCAGCACTCTGAAATGATCTACTTCCCTTCGGTTTCCTAAGAGAGCAAACATTTTCAGCTCATTCTCTGCCTCCAAACCCCCATCTTCTTGAAATGGGCTTTCAATGCTGAACCCTGAGAATCACAGTGACTACTCAAGAACACTTTCTGTTTATAGAAGCCCGTGCTTTTCAATTGTCTGCTGGATGAGCACACAGACAAGTGACTTAGCATGCTTGAGCACTAGGATGTTAAGGCCCACTGAAAATCTTGCAGAGAGGACCAGGGTGGTGGTTCAGTGGGTAAGTACTTGACTTACAAGCATGAAGACCTGAGTTCAAATCCCAGTACCCAGCTAAAAAGCAAAGCCTGGTGTGGTATGTGAATTTTAATAATGGGAGGTAGGGAGCGGTTGATCCCAGAGCTCACTGACTAACCATTTTAGCCTAATTGGTGATCTCCAGGCCACTGAGAGATTCTGTCTTAAAAAGAGATGGGTGGTATTTCTAAGAAACCATGTGAAGACCACAAGACAACCTTGGGTGTGATTCTGGTCTTCGCCTGTGTGCTCACACACATATGAACACGCAGACACACAAACACATTCACATGCACACATAACCAAAGAACAGAAGTGATGCAATCATAGTCACATGCTATTGCTATTTCTGGATCAAGAAGCAAACTCAGATACATGGCTCTGAAATCAAAGAATTTTTGGATTTTTTTAAATGGATGTATGGATACACTTGTATGAGTGTATGCATGTCTGGGGGAAGACCAGAGGTGGTAGGCGTCGGGTTTCTTCTTCACTCCCCACCTTACTTTTTGAGATACTATTTCTCATTAAACCCAAAGTCCACCAATCTAGCTAGACTAGCTAGTTTACCTCAGAATGAAGAATGTGTTTACCGTTAAAAAAATGGTGAAACAGGGAAGAAAGATGGTCCCATGAGTAAGGAGCAGAAAAGAGAGATGTTGCCTTATAAAATATACACATTCTAAGAAGGTACTTGATACTTTGCAGTTTTCTAATGTTAAGTACTAGGATGTTTGATTTTTGAAAATAGTGAGAAGTCATTGAATTTTACTAGGAAACAAACAAATACATTCCTTCAATTGGACAGAAAATGTGACAATCTTGACAGCACCATGACAAGCAGGGACATTATGGACTATGCCCACCTGTCTGCCTAAACTCTTCACCTAATCTTGAGATTCAGGTCCTCACCTTCTACCCTTCCCTGCCTCCACCACCTTCAGCTTAGTGGAGGAGAAAAGGAAAGGACTGGGGAGATAATTCAGTGGATAAAGCACATGCCACGCAACTCTACCTGAGTTCCGATCCTCAGACCCCCTAGAAAAGCCAGAAGCTGTGTGAGCGTCTGTAATCCCAGTGTGCTTACCTCAAGAAGGAAGGCAGAGGCAGGAGAATTTCCCAGAAGCCCTCAGAGTAAGCAGCGAACAAAAATGACACCAACGATATCCAACAAAACCCAAAGCAGAAACCCAGAGACACTTAAAATCTCAACAATAAAGCAGACTTAAAACTTACCCACCATGACTCAGGGAACTGAGCGGAAAAGGGGGTGGAAAGATTGTAAGAGCCATGGTGGGGAGATTTCCAGAGACATCGCCCACCTCAGCAACAACAAACAAAGGGGTCTGTGTGGGTGGGAGAACTGGCTACCTCTTGTGCTATTCAAAAATTCCTACCCCAGGGACTGATCCAGTATGTTCACCAAGGAGGATACTCAGTGGATTGGGAACAGGGAGGAGGGAAATGGGGTGGTGGGACCATCATAAGATTTGTTCATACAATGTATCTAATTTTGGATAATAAACCTAAAAAATGATAGACTCTGCCACAAATGAGGTAGATGGCAGAGTGTTTCTAATTATTAGTGATCAGTAAGTTTTTTAAGATAACAGATCCTGGGAAATGACTTAGTATATAAAGTGCTCACCATGCAAGCCTGAGGGCTGGAGTGTGGAGCTCTAGCACCAGCATACAGTGTCAGGCATGGTGGTGAGTGCCTGTAATCCCGCAGTGGGGAGGCACAGCCATGAGGATCCCTGGCTTCACTGGCTAGCTTCACTAAACTCAGTAGGTGAGCTTCAGGTTTACTGAGAAAACCAGTCTCAATGAACAAGGTGAGAGCAATTCAAGCAGACACCACCATCCACCTCTGGTCTCCACTTACACAGGTGCCTATGCACATACATCCACATATACATAAAGTCACACAATGGGATGGGCTCAAAGGAAGGCTAGCAGGATTCCTGTGTGGGCTCCCTGAGCCCCTAGTAGCTGTCCATGCTCTATGCCCCTTAAACTCCTGTGATAATTAGTTAATGGCAGCTTTCTTGGAATGACCTCACACCTGAAGAAATCAAGTGCGTTTTCTTTCCATGTGCTAATCTAAAGATCTTGCATAGGTAACCTTGCTAATGAGCAGGCCTCATGTGTGGAGGTGGAGACCAGAGGTGGATGGTGGGTGTCTTCTTCAATTGCTCTCTCCTTGTTTGTTGAGACAGGTTTCTCACTAAACCAAAAGCTCACAGATTGGACCAGACTTGCTATGCAGTCCTGCATGACTGCCCTGATTGGACCAAGGAGCCGCTTACCTTTCCTGTGTGTGAAGGACATAAAGCTGCCTGGAGCTTTCACTCTTGGAGCAGGAGCAGCTCTGTTTCAGACCCTTGGATTCGATTCTGAGTTCATGTCACTTGTCTGAACGGGAAGTGGAAACAAGGCCCCAGTGAATGAAAGTGACTTCGCCTGTATTAACCCTGCAGGTGCCTGGAGAAACACAGCCAGAAACACCATGACTGTGGATGAGCATTGCTAGCTAATCTTTTTGCCAATGAGGGCCAACCTGGCAAGCTCATTCGGTAAAAGCCAAAAAAGAACTGACCTTTGTAACTTGTATGAGATAGACTCGACAAAAACATGATGGAGACAGGCCTGTAGGGAATGGGAGGTGTGACGATTAAGTTTTGTTGTCAACTTGACCTTTTTAGTAATTCTTGGGTGGGTCTCTGAGGATGTTTACAAGAAGGCAGCCTGTCAGCAAGGGGCAGGATGTAAAGAAGCTCAAAGAAGATAGAAGTAAACATCCTTTCCTGTGTGGGCCATGCAGGAAGGAAATTCCAGGGACTCAGGAAACCATTAAGTCTGGGATAGGGTTGGAAGACCCCACCCTAAGGCTATATAAAGGGAAAGAAATTCTCTTTGGCCCCCCTACCTGGTCTCTGTTCTGTGTGTGTGGTGTAGGTGATGGTTTTTTCTCTCTGCTCAGACCTGTGAAAGAGGGCCAGCCTCTTTCACTGTTACGGAACTTTCTCTCAATCTATAGTTTCAATAAATACTTTCCTCCCCCAAATTGTGCCTGGTTTGAAGAGTCATCCCAGTCATGTGGCTGACTATGACAAGAGGCATTTTCATAGTTCAGAGGTGAAAGGTCAAGGTTCATATTATGGCTAATAAAGGTTTTCCTTACCCCATTACTGACATCACAGGGTTTTTCATCATCAGTATGCTCTTCTTCAGAAATGATACCATCCATATCGTCATTGCTTTTAAGTTCTTCCTCATCATTAGTGCCCTCCTCTTCAGAAATACCTTCCATATCATCACTGCATTCAAGGTCTTCCTTGTCATCAGTATGCTATTCTTCAGAAATATTACCTTTTGTACTGCAACAAGAGAGAATAACTGTCAAGTCGTTAGTGCTGTGGCCCATGTTTTACTCAGAGAGCCCTGCTTAGCCGACAGGAAGGCCAGTGGGTATGGTTGTACTCTAAAGACCTGAACCAGTGGCTGCTTCTCATCAGCGTCCTCAAGTGAAAGCAGAGACCAATCAAGAAGCAAGAAGGAAATGAGTGCCTGGTCTCCTAGTGGCAATGACCACAACAGGATATCACATTGAAATGTTCCTGGTGTCCTAACACAGTGATCACCTTGAGACCAAGGTAGATGGCATGAAGCCACCTTAGTTAGAATATGTGCTAATTGGAACTTATTACAAACTCTTTAGGAAATATCCTCACGGTCTCAAAGTCAATGGTTCAAGAGAATTCAAAATAGCATGGCTTAGTGAGTGACAATAGTGAAACTATAAAGGCTGCCAAAATTCTTCCCTCAACAATTCTTCTGGGTACTCCAGTGAGCCCTGTTAACCAGGATCAGTGAGGAAGAAGGGGTCATGCAGGTACTGCTGTAAGTCCTGGGGGAACAGAGGGATGATCTGCTTCTTCGTTGGCTCACCCTTTAAGACCTCAGCCTCAGGTTCATATCTGTGCCATGTGGCACTTGTGTCCCACCACATTCCTTACATCATAGGTCAGTGCTCAAAACTCAGTACAATTCCTCTGAAGAGCTACCAAATGTTTGGAACTTTGGCAATGGCAGAAGCAGAAAGAAACAGGTCTTCTGGAAAAGGTATTTTCTTTAAGCGACTGCCCAACACAAGGGCAACCCTAGCTCCCAGGGGCTATTGCATAGTTATGCCTTTGAAAAAGAAAAGGAAGGCTGGACAGATGGATGGATCAGTGATTGAAATGTTTACAGAGGATGATGGCCAGGGTTTGATTCTTCAGTACCCATGTACAGACAGGTGCACCAAGTAGCACATGCATCTGGAATTCATTTGCAGGGGCAAAGGGCCCTCTTCCATTTTATCTGATCAGAAATTCTGTTACTCACCATCTTCTGTCATAATGATCAAATTGATCTATTACACCAAGGACTGGAAGAAAGTCAATAAAATGGCTCATGCATCCTTGCCTGCTGCATTATGGGAAATGAATTGAGCAGTGAGAGTAATTAAGCAAACACACTTCAGAGAGAAAGAGAGAGGTTTGTTTTATGCATGGACCTCTGTTGGCTCCTGGCAGAAGGACAGAGGCCCTGAACACTTATTGTGTTTGAGTTTTTTATCTTTATAATCTTTTGTTTGAATTTTCCCAGTTCAGAGGGGAGAGATTTACAGTTTGTGATTATAGAGTTGAGACATTTATTTCTATCAAATAAGATTAACACAGGTTGCTGTCTCCTGAGATAAGAAAGTCAGATGTTATCTAAAGGGGTCAGGCCCCTGAGTCAGTTCCTATCTGTGCTACCCTGAGCCCTGTCTTTTGTAGTTAACCCTGTGGTTTCCAGGAGCAGGGGAGCTCTCTTTTAATCTCCTTGGCTGTTGAATATGTTTCTGCTGACTGCTCAGCACTTCAGGGAGAGGGTCCCAGAGAAGATATTTTGATTGAGGCTTTTCCACTCTGCATTCCCCCCTTTTGAAGTCTGTTTAATCTATATAAGACTACAACTCTTTTACAGATCCCTGTCTTCCTTTTTAATTGAACAATAATGAATCTTGGAGGCCAAGAACATCTGTAGTTTGACCACTTACAATTGGGTGGTGACAAACTTAATTAAGAGGTTTAGAATATAAGGACTAAACAGTGACCCCAAGAGGATCATTATCAGTGGCCCAATCAGAGGTATGAACCATTTAACCTCTGACCAATAGCTGCCATCACAATGACATCACAATCTAATCAGTGGAAGAATCAACTGAAGGGCCCTTTTTGATACCAATGAGGATTTATCCCAAACCTCTGAGGTAAAAGGAAGGAGTATGAATTCTCCTATATCTGCATGGTGGGTACTCTAGAGTCAAAGAGAGCATAACCTGTTGAGAGAAGCAGATAACAACGATTACAACTCACTCCATATTCCTCTTACCACTCACCGTAAACACCCGAGCAACATGGGAGGAGCTATTTTTTCAGTTCTAGTGGGACTGGAGGGCATCGTGCCCATTTCTCCTGGTATCTGACATTTACTTCCTCAGGCTTCTGCCATGTATGGACAAGCCAGCTTCCAGGGTGACTAGAGCAGGGCTGTACTCTTCTTAGGAGGACAAGTATCCTCTGTAGCTTGACCTTGAGGGGACCCACTGGATCCCTGGTAACCTGTCAGCCATTACAATCAGCTAAGGAAGTTGTTCTCTTGACTCTGGTGTGATGAATCTCGACTGTATCACCTGGCTGATGGGGGAGGGACCAATACCCTAGGGGTGGGTATGTGTGTGGCTGTTGAGTCTCTGTATCCCCGGACTGCTCAGCACTTCAGGGAGAGGATCACAAAGAATATATCTGATTGAGGATTTCCCCACCTCTACAATGGAAAAAGCCATTGTGGCAAAAACAAATATCAGCCTCAGCTTTCCTAGGTGCCTGAATGGCAGATTGACTTCATCACATTGCCCGCATCACTTTCTAGCCAGACCTCACATTCAGAGATCTCAGGACTGAAATTGTAGGATATTCCATCACTAAATGAGCTTCTTTAGCATACCATGTCCTGATAAGGCAGGGGATTCCTGAAAGCAGTGTGAGGAGGAGGCCATACCATATACTTTACATAGGTCAGGCTGTCTTTAGGGAAGCCGACTGAGGAAGAATGTTTCAACAGGAATGTAGCAAGAAACAGCAACTGTCAGTATGTTGGTAACTGGATTATGAATCACGTGAGGGAGCTTTTTCTATGGTGACATGAGTTAATGGTGGTGTATGGTTAGCAAGTGGGGATAGAGTTGCTGCTAGCCAATCCTCCTGGCTGGAAGTGGGGGAAGGGAGCAGGAAGGAATGACACCGAAGCCCTAGTGTTGCAGCTGTAGACAGTGTAAATCCAGTGAAATCTAAGACTAAATAAAAGGCAGCAAAGAAATGAGAAGCCATGCCCTTGGCGTTCTGCTAATGGTGACAGGAGACAACAGGAAACAGTTGTCAATTAGGCTTAGTGCCCTGTCAATCCCAGTGGCCACTTTGAAGCTTGATAGATGATATTCTAAAACCAAGAAATAATTTCAGCTATAATACAAGATCTTAAGATTCTATCATAGACAATGAGCCAAGGACAGGGGATTGCTAAGGTTACAAAAAGATTTTTCTTGATACTAATGATGACAAAAATTGATCAGATGGATGTTTGAAACTCAGAAATATACAACACAAGGAGAGAAACAACACAAGGCACAAATGAGTACAGAAAGTATCAACTTCTTTAACAATTGTAGCAATTGTAACAAAACAATGAAAGACACAAATAATGGGGTCAGCTGAGTGTCAGTGGTGTGAGAATGGGTGGACATGGGAATTTAATGTTTAAGTTTGCAGTTTTGAGTGTCAAGTGCAAAATCTAATAGATAAAAAGCCTACTAATATAAAGAACCTCACACCAGTTTTAGGGAAGTCTGACTTGCTCAGCAGTTGGGTAAATGTACAGAAACTACATCGATATGAGCCAAATCATCATTCAATGAGGAAATTAACTTTATATATATTTAACTTTATATATTCATTTGCCTGTTAGTTTTGAGGCAGGTGATAACTCTAGCCCAGGCGGACCAGGATATCACTTTGATACCCAGACAGGCTTCCATCTAACAGTGATGAGTTCACCTTAGCTTCCCAAGCTAATGTTAAAGAAAACTTGACTTAGTCTACATGAATGTTTAAGTTATGTGGTGGGCACTCTGCTGATGGACTAGATAAATTGCTACTTTTCATGCCTTAAAATACTGTTAAACTCCTATGGGATATAGTATAACTTAATCTATAATTACTATTTGAAACTCAACATAGTTTGTGAATATTTAGAGTACCTTGCACTAGGCTGTACATGGATTGTTTATCAGAAAGGACCACTGGATTTGTCTGTATTTTTCTTTTCCAGAACAGTTCTCTCTCACTAATGAACTGTAAATGCAATCACAACAGCATAATGGCAGGAAAACATGCTTGCAAGTACAGTCATCCAGAATGGGGCTTCAGGAAGAGCATGGTGTTCAGGGTACCCTTAACATCTGCATTACATGGAATGTAGATAAGGCCTAGGTTTATGTGGATTAGCTTCTTGGCTTTGTATTCTACATTTTATAGATGGCAGCGAGTACTAGGGAGACCTAAGACCCACGAATATGACAAGAAAAGAAAGCTGAAAGGCTAGTACCAGATGAGTCATCTCTATCACATCTGCCAGGACCCAGGAAACCTGACAGAGGAAGAGGTGGAGTAAACATGAGTAGCTGCTCTCACTGCTAGTCTGAGAACCTCCTCTAGGGAGGTGGCTATAGACACTGACGAGACTCAAAACTCATCAAAGCAGAATATCTGAGGCTACTCAAAGGTCAATACTAAAGGAGACTTATAACAGGCACCCTCACCCTGCCCCAAGGCTCAGGGAGCATTGCAAAAGAGGGTGCCAAAGAATGCAAGAACCACAGTGTGGGATGGTCTATTCTGAGGAACTGTCCACTCCCCCAACCCCTGCAGAAACCGACTGGTACATTCTTGACAACATAATGAACACTGAAAACCCCACTGAGGAGGGCCCTCAGTGGAATAGGGGTGGGAGAGAGGGAACCCAAGAGTATAACTCAATGGGAATATGAATGATATGGAATGTGTTCATACAGTAAAGTTCCCATTTTTTTTAAAGGCCAAAAATTGTTTAAAGACCAGCATGACTGAAGTTGTGGGTATGGTACCTGGTGGTCAAGCATTGAAATTTATTTTAAAACCTCAGGAACAATAAACACAGTGCAAATCACTAGATATACTTTTTCTCACTCCGTTGCACTATGAGACACTAAAAATTGAGTGAGGTGTCCATATAGAAAAATTAAAACAATTAAAATGATAGTGGAAAGCCTTTTAAAGAGCTGATCTCTGAGAAGTGCTCTGTGAATGCAGAGTGCCTGTTTGGATAGCTCCAGGACAGTGTAGAAGCAATGTTGCTTTCATTCTTTACCCAATCATGATGCTATACAGCTCACAAGCGATACAGGCTGTCATCTTCCATGAGCGAGGCAGGTAAGGGGCTGTCTATGCCTCTTGCTTTGTATCTGTGGATATTTTATTAGTTACTTTCACATCACTGTAACCAAAAAATTGACAAAAAGAACTTATGGGATGGATCCTCCACATTTCACACTAACTCAAAATATGACACTTGACTTCAAAGGAAGTCTTCTAAGGGACAGATTGTGGCCTTCACTAACACTGCCCCTCAGTGAGGGCTTCTGATGATTAGGTGACCACACTGAGAACAGTTTGTGTGTACCTCCCAATGACGCAGAATCCAAGTCATTCTATGCCACTGCAACTTGATGGTTGGGCAAAAAAGCAATTTTTCTTCAAGTGTCCAATAAGATAAGATAAGATAAGATAGGATAGGATAAGATAGGATAGGAAAGGATAGGATAGGATAGGATAAGCACATAATCATGAGCTGAAGGGAAAGCTGAACAGGGACTGTGTTGATTCAATGAACTACGTCTTTGCCCATCAGTTCCTAGTGGTCATCGGATCTCAGCACCTCTCTGTAGCCTAGACAAAGCCTGGCTGAGAGGGCTATGGTGGCAGGAGTGCACAGTGTGCACCTTCCTTGCTCACCATCACACCTGGTTTCTAATCTACAAACCCCTCCTCCATCCATAGACCAAGCATGAGGAATAAAGTCAAAACTCCATATCTTCTGATTGTTTTGCGAACCACTGGTACTTGGTAATGTAGCTGATGATGGCCTTGAACATCTGATCTTATTGGCTCTTCCTGCAAAGGTATAGGATTACAGGAGTACACAACCATGCCTGGTATTGTTAAGTACACCAGGGATCTAATCCAGAGATTTGTGTGTTAGTCCAGGTACCCCCCTGGCCTGTACAAGCACTTCTTCCCAAGGCCTCCCAGAGCCAAGGTCCGAACTGTAAACACACCCTGATTCACAGTCATGTTAAATAATGACACCCAGTCACACCTTTCAAAATTGATACAAAGGCACTGAGTGGATTGGCTCCATATACTTGCATTTCCCTATCAACCTGCATACAGGATATAAGGGAAAAAGTTCTCTCTGAGCACAGAATCCATCCAGTTCACTTTCTTCAATGCACTGCCAGAAGGACTGAGCCCTCGTAACAACCATGCGGTGACCGGCGTTCTGAGTGCACTCTGTCGCTAAGCTCTGCTGCTCTCTGGGCTCATGATGGTGCTGTTCAAGGGACTAAAGTACTTCAACAGTTCCAGCCAGAATGACACATGTCTAACAGAGATCTATTCACCACACCAACCCACCTCATTTTTGTGTGGAGTGCCTCCCAGTTTCCGAAGCCATGAAAACCCATGTGCTTTTTATATCATTCACCACCCACCAGGGCCCAGTGTCAGCTAACCCCACCAGAAAAGGAGCACAATGTGGGAATGTCACAGAGCATTAATTCAACTGTGGGCGGAGACCAGATGCTCCTGAGGGGAGGGGAGATGTGGGTGGGTGGAGCTTATTCATGGGCTCCCCAGACCCTGTCAAAATTGAGCGACTCCAGGGATGACAAGCAGCCAATAACATTACAGCCACCACCTTATGCAGTTACCATAAGCTCCAGAGCTGGCATGCTTCCCACTGTCCTCACAGTCAGGAACAGGTTCAGGTATGTAACTTGTAAGACTGAGTGCAGAATGAAAATGTACAATCCCTCTTTTTAAATGAAGAGGAGATAGCAGGGCTTGGAGGCAGAGTTAGGAGGATCACCTCGAGTTCAAGGTCACCCTGAGACTACGTAGTGAATTCCAGGTTACCCTGGGCTACAGCGAGACCCTACCTCTAAGAGAGAGAGAGAGAGAGAGAGAGAGAGAGAGAGAGAGAGAGAGAGAGAGAGAGAGAGAGAGAGGGCTCATCTGCTAAAAGCACTCATTGGCAAAGCTTACCATAGGTTGGATTCCTCAGCAGCCATGTAAAGTCAACACTGAACTGTTGATCAAAGAGACCTAAAGATCCCCAAAACAAGACAGGCTTCTGTCAAAGCTCTTGAATACCCACCCTAGGCCAAAGGTAAGATCCTATTGCTGAAGAAACTGCAGAAAGACATGGAACAACACCCAGACTCTGTGAGATCAAGAATGGTGTCCAGCAGCCAGATGGTAGCAAGTGCAGTACCGGAAGGCACAACATAAACTGCCAGGGAAAATTGTTCAGGGATACATGGAGAAAGCAGAGATCACTGATACAAAATGCAGTCTGTTGCCATGGGAGGGCTGAACACACTTCCTTCTGGGAGAGACCAACAGACCAAGAAATGATCACCTGTGCAATAGAGGTGCCAAAACCTGGGGGGTATTCAACTGTGATGGAGATTCTGTTTGTATTTTTCAGAAGGCAGTAAGAGAGCTTGGTCATTCCGATTCCATCAATGAATCGTGGGCCAAAGGCTGACATCCCAGCAAGAGATGAACCACCCCAGACTTGTTGTGTAGACCCAAAGTGAAACACTTGAGACAGTGGTGGGGCAAGAAAGAGACCTATAACCACAGCCATTCCAGGATAAGTCAGCGAGACAAATACCAATGACTTTGAACACAACTTAAAGTAGAAGCACAGAGACTCTTAAGGCCACAACAATAAAACAGACTTAAAACTCATCCTCCATGACTCAGGGAACTGAGTGGAAGAGGGGTTGAAAAGATTGTAAGAGCCATGGTGGGAGAGAATATCCAGAGATATTACCCCCCTCAGCTACAATACACAAAGTGGGGGCACCTGCCTGCCTCCTGTGCTATACATAACCCCTTACCACATGGATTTATCCAGTGTGCCCACTGAGGAGGATACCCAGTGGATTAGGGACAGGTAAGAGGGAAATGGGAATATCAACACACTATTTGCTCATTCAATGTATGTAATTTTGGACAATAAAGAAGAAAAATGATAAGCTGGGGAGATAGAAAAAACGAAAGGAAGGGGTGTGGAGGTGTCTCAGTGGTTAAAGGTGTTTGCTTAGAAAGCCTGCTGGCCTGGTTCAATCCCCTAGGACCCCTGGAAAGCTGAATGCATAAAGTGGTTCATGCATCTGGAGTCCGTTTGCAGTGGCAAGAGGCCCTGGCATGCCTTTTCTCATTCCCTCTCTCTTTTGTTCTCTCCCTCTTTATATCTCACATAAGTAAAATAAAATATCTTTTAAAAGAAAGAATCACTGAGTGTGTGTATTTTGGTACATACATACATAAGTATGAATACGGTAGTCCTGTGACTGACAGATTGAACACTTGTGAACACTGGCTGTCAGACCTGTCCAGCATGCTCAACTGTTGAGCTGTGTCCAGGTCCTCACTGAGTTTTTGTTTTAATTACCTCTATTGTTTTGAGGAAAGTCTGTGTGTATGATATATGGTATGGGCATATTGAATGTGTGTTACATGTGTATACAGATGGGTGCACTCCATGCTCACACATGGAAGACAGAAGAGGATATCAGGTGTCCTCCTAGATCACATTGTGACGTTGAGATAATTCTTATGATCCTGCTAGGTTGTTAGGATTTAATAAATAACTGAGGCTAAAAAGTCACAAAATGTTTTCTTTTTATTATTTTCAGATCCAGATATGTGTCTGAGTCTTAGAGTCTTATATCCTCCTTTGGTGACTTTGGACAGCCTATGGCAGCCTTGGTCATCTTAAATAAAATCGGGAAATTCTGTGTCTCTACTGCAAAATGTTGATGTTAGGACTGAAGTGACAGGCTATGACATGTCTGGCCCTGAGCCTGGCATAACACTACTACAGGATCAGGTGTGCCTGTGTTTATGATTCAGATCACTGGTGTTATCATTGCCTCCCGCCGCACTTCTAGAATGTTCCTTCTGTTCCTCTCTTTATAAGACATAAGCTTTGCCTCCATGTGATTTCCCTGAGAACACGAGACATTCACAGAGGCCATCTGGTGAGGGTGGACACTGGCCAATCATCAGGAATGGCCTAAACGCTCTGGCTCTCCTTGGCAATGGCTCTGGTGGATCTAATTAGTGCAGACCACATGCCATCGATGCTATGCCATGGGGAACTTGAGCCCAAGCCAGCAGTGCCTGGTTCCTTTGGAGGTTGGAGAAGAGCCTTAAGGGAGTCCTATTTAGTAAAGAGTTGGCAGGAGTGTCTGCCTGCTCCCACACGCTCCATGGGGGCTCGCTGTGACTGACAACTGAGCACAGGGGTTGCAATTAGAGGGACAGATGGAAAGAAGTAACATCACTTAACAGCTTTTAAAGACCTCCAAGGATCCAAGCCCTTGGCCTGGGTTTAGATTTTTAAAACTAAGGCTGGGGTAGGGTGGGGAGCATCTGCTGGTGCCAGGATTTACCCAATATCTAGCCTCCCAGGTGCTTCTCCTTGATTGTCATAGATGGCCACACCACTGTCCCAACAGCAGGGCAGACAGTAGGGCTCCACTGAATAACTAAATAAATGCAAAAAAAAAAAGTTCTGGATTGTTTTTCTTTCCCAGGGTCTTCCTCCTTCCCCTTTTCTAAATAGAAGATATTCCAGCTAGTTGTAGGGACAGTTGTCCTGGCTGCTCACATATGCCATGTGGAGACAGGCTGCTGGGTTCTAAAGGTGAGCAGAACTAAGTTACAATGCTTCCTTCCCAAACCACTGACATGTGGTCTCCAGGAGGCCAGTTATTTCCTTCCAGGCTCTTTTCTTCTTGGAAAAAGAATAATAAAAATACTTGTCTGGGGGATGGGGCGATGACTCAGAGAGTGTGGACTTGAGTTCAACCCCCAATATCCACATAAAAAGCCAGACATGCAGCATAATTGCTTGTAATCCCAACACTGAGGTGAGCAAAAGAGCAGGGTCCCTGGAGCTTTTCCCAAACTGTGTATGAGCTCCATGTTCAGTAAGACATCCTGACTCAACGTCACAATATGATCTAGGGGGACACCTGACATCCTCCTCTGTCTTCCATGTGGGCTCATGGAGTGCACCCATCTGTGCCCCACACCATATATCATCCACTCAGACTTTTCTCAACCAACTCAGGATAAGCCAAATGTGTTTGTGTTTTTCAGGATACAATGAGAGAGCTGTGGCCCATCTAACCCTACCAACCCACTGTAGGCTGATGACCCAGATCCTGGCAAGAGAGGAGCCACCACATTCATATCGTGGAGGATCCATAGGGAACCCAGCAGACAATGACAGATGAACAAGGGACCTATAACCACAGCCATTCAATCAACATAGGATAGGCCAATGAGACAGAAACCAAGGATTTTCGACACAAGGACCTCTAAGCTCGCAACATTAAAGCAGCCTTATTACTCACCCACCACGACTCAGGGAACTGAG
>PVHP010023970.1:0-26828 GCA_004024765.1 Zapus hudsonius | reverse complement strand
TCCTGTTGGCTGAACTGTCCCTGAACTATCACACCTGGAGAATACCCCAGCTGTCCCCAGCAGCTCTCCCCTCTCCCACCCTCCAGGAGGAGCAGGAGGCAGCCCGCCGCAGGCAGCAGCGCGACAGCAACAAGAGCACCGCCACCACCCCCACCAAGGCCCCTGAGAGCAAGGAGAGCAAGACCACCGCTACAGCAGCGGAGGCCCCCACGGTGAGGGCAGCGCAGGGCAGGGCTGGGGCTGCCCATGGACGCCTGACGGGCTGCTCACGCACTGACCCCTCTGTCCCCCAGGACTCGGGAGCCGAGGACGAGAAAGGTGGCATGACTGCCGTCAAGAAGCCATCCCCGTCCAAAGCCCGCAAGAAGAAGCTGAACAAGAAAGGGAGGAAGATGGCAGGCCGCAAACGCGGGCGGCCCAAGAAGATGAGCACCACGAACCCCGAGCGCAAGACCAAGAAAGGCCCGAGCACCCTGGACCTGCTGCACACCCCGGCTGCCGCCCCGGCAGAGGCCTCCCCGCCCCAGGGTGAGCCGACCTGGGCCTCTGCTGTGCCAGGCTGGGGACAGGAGCATGGTGGTGGTGACTGATGGGCCTCTCTCCCTCCTGCAGAGGCCTGTGGGGCACCTCACAGCCCGTTCTACCAGCTACCTCCCAGCTCCCAGCTGAACTCCCCCAGCTCTCTGCTGGTGACACCCACCCCACCCGCACTGCAGAAGCTGCTAGGTGGGTCATGGCTCTGCCTCACAGTGGCTGGCAGGCTCAGGTGTGGGCCTCCACATGGTTCTGCAGAGGCCAACTTACCTCAGGGACCCTAGGTGATGTCTGGGGACTTGTGGCTATTACAAGGGGGTGGAGTATGTGAAGGCTGGGGACACTGCTCAGCTCCCTGCAGAACCCAGGGCACCCACAGAAAATGACCCACAGTGTAGAAGAAGGACCCCCCTTGGGTAGGTTCTGCTGGGAGAGTGTAGGAGTGTCCACTGCCAGCAGGGAAGCTAAGCTCAGTGGTGTGGGGCTGAGGTGAGGTGGACTCGGGCCACCCATGCTGTCAGTCAGGTGGCTGTGACCCCACTCAGCTCCTAGGACAGCTGGCTGTTGCTTCTGCCCCACGTACATGCTCTGTCCCCTCAGAGTCCTTCAAGATCCAGTACCTGCAGTTCCTGGCCTACACCAAGACCCCGCAGTACAAGGCAAACCTGCAACAGCTGCTGGACCAGGAGAAGGTACGTGGGGCGGGCGAGCTGTCTGCATGAGTGTCGGGTACCTGGGCTCCCAGTGGACCCTGGAGTTAGTGTTGCCTGGCCCACCCACAGGAGAGGAACGTGCAGCTGCTGGGCACAGCACAGCAGCTCTTCGGTCACTGCCAGGCTCAGAAGGAGGAGATCCGCAGGCTGTTCCAGCAGAAGTTGGATGAGGTAGAGCTGGGGTGGCCCGAGGCCAGGGCACAGTCTGCCCAGCTTGTCTGGCCTTGGCGATGGAATAGCCTAGAACCTGGGAGGTGGTTGTGGCCCTGCTATATCCTAGGTTGCTGTTGTGGCCTCTGGCTCTTCCTCTCAGCCTCAGGCTGCCAGCGCTGTGCATGGTGCTCCTGTGCACGGTGATCCCTCACTCTGCCCTGTCCCCACATCCCAGTTGGGTGTGAAGGCGCTGACCTACACTGACCTGGTCCAGGCCCAGAAGGAGATCTCTGCTCACAACCAGCAGCTGCGTGCACAGTCAGAGCAGCTGGAGAGCGACAACCGAGAGCTTCGCAGCCAGAGCCTGCGGCTGGTGCGCAGGGCCATGGGTGACGGGAGGCCCTCCTGGGGGAAGGGGTCCTCTGTGTGGATGGGCGGACCCTCTAGGGCTGTCCCTGTCCTGCCTGTGTGCTCTGTGGAGCTTTGCTGCACTGTGAGTTCAGGGCTCCTCGGCCCTCCCTCCACCTCCTGCTGGCTTCTGAGTCAGAGTGGCTGCCCCTCTGGCCCTCTGCCCTGGACACTCCTCACGCACCACCTTGTGGGTCCCCTGCTCACCTTGAGTACAGTGTGAGACCCCAGCTCCTGGTACTAGATGGGAGACCGAGTTGGCCCACAGGCACCCTGCACACAGCACCACTGAGGCAGCCGCCTGCCCCTGTGCCCACAGCTCAGGGCCCGGTGTGAGGAGCTGAAGCTGGACTGGTCCACGCTATCCCTGGAGAAGCTGCGGAAGGAGAAGCAGGCCCTGCGGAGCCAGATCTCCGAGAAGCAGCGGCACTGCTTGGAGCTGCAGGTGGGTCTGAGCATAGGGCTCACTGCTCTTGCCTGCCTGCCTCCACAGGCCTGTATGTGAAGGTTCTAGCTCACGCCCCTCAGGTGGCCTCAGGGCTAGATTCTAACCTGCAGACTTGTGGGCACTTTCCAGCAGCTAGTACTGGGCATTGTCACTGAGTCAAGTGACTTACCCTCTGGAAGAGCACCACAGTGTTGGGAGTATGGTCGTCCCTCTTATTTCCTGGGAGCTCTCTCACTCTGCCTTCCTGTTCCTGCCCACACCATCCTTGACATTCAGGGGTTATGTTGTTGCTGAATTCCCTCTTAGACTCAACTGGTTACACTGGACAAGAGCTTCTCAGCACTGGCAGTGCCTGTCCCTGTGTCTCCCTGGGGGTGGTCCCTCTGGGTCCAAGCAGTTGGGCTTGCCTAGGCTGGCCTGTGACACCCCCGCCTTGCAGATCAGTATCGTGGAGCTGGAGAAGAGCCAGCGGCAGCAGGAGCTCCTGCAGCTCAAGTCCTGTGTACCACCTGATGACACCCTGTCCCTGCACCTGCGTGGCAAGAGCAGCGTGGGCCGCGAGCCAGAGACTGACGTGGGCCGCCTGCGCCTGGAGCTGGACTGCACCAAGCTGTCCAGCAGCATGAGCCCTGAGCTCTCCATGAATGGCCATGCCGCCGGCTATGAGCTCTGCAGCGCTCCCAGCCGGCCCTCATCCAAGCAGAACACTCCCCAGTACCTGGCTTCCCCCTTGGACCAGGAAGTTGTTCCCTGCACCCCTAACCACGGTAGCCGGCTGCGGCAGGAAAAGCTCTCTGGCCTGGCTTTGCCCGACTACACCCGGCTGTCGCCTGCCAAAATTGTGCTGAGGCGCCACCTGAGCCAGGACCATGCTGCGGCCAGCAAGGCTGTGGCCAGCGAGCCACACCCTCGGTGAGTGCCCAGATAGAGGGGGGTTGGCGCCATGCTTGCCCACCCATCCCCGGGCCTGCTGGGGAGTTTGGAAGGGGTGGAGGGAGCGCTGAGCCTGGACCTCCACCCCTGGACACCGGCCGGCCCATGCATGCAGCTCAAGTGACACTTGTGGCCTCTCTGTACAGGGTCGAGCACAGCAAGGAAAACAGCCCTGGCCTGGCCAGCAGCATGAAGTTGAGCCCGCAAGACCCTCGGCCTGCCTCCCCTGGGGCCTTGCCCCTAGCCACAGAGAGGAACAGCGAGAAGGTGAGGGTTCCTGAGAGCAGCAGTGAGGCTCCATGAGCTTGGTTGTCTATGGACGCAGGGAGTAGAGACGTCATCAGCAGGCCCCGTGCGGGAGAGGTGCAGACACAGGTGTCTCAGGTTCCTTGGGCAACTCTGTGTCTTCCTAGATGAACCAGGACACAAACGTGCTCGAGCTGGGTATGAGCCGTCCGTCACCCAGGGGACTAGTGTGCTGCTCCTCTGTGTGTGCATGGAGACAGCTGCCCACAGGGGATGGGGCCTTGGAGGCAGAAAAGCAGGGGGAGGAGAGTCCTGTGCCCAGCATCAGGTCTAAGAAGGCCCATTGTCTGAGGGAGGGAGGGGTGCCACCACCATGTGGGACCTAGAGCCTCCAATGGACTGAGTGGACATGTGCTGGGCACTAGCAGGTCGTGAAGGAGCGTGCCTACAGCAGCCATGGGGAGCCCATCACCAGCCTGCCCGTGAGCATCCCCCTGAGCACCGTGCAGCCCAGCAAGCTGCCCGTCAGCATCCCCCTAGCCAGCGTGGTGCTCCCCAGCCGTGCCGAGAGGGCGGTGAGTGGGGCCTGGGGTGGGGGTTGTCCTTCTTCACCCACCTGCCTGTTTGCCTCCAGATCTGGGAGCTCACTCCAGGAGACCTCTAGTCTCTGCTCCCACAGGACTCTTTATGGATTTCTGGAGATTTGAACTTGGGCTGTCTCGGGCGCCTTCAAGCCTTCATGCTGGCATAGGAGGTGTGCTTAGCAGCCCTGGGTTTTATTCTGCGCTGTACTGTTTTAAGCACTGCAGCTTTGGCAGAGCTGGCCAGGGAGTGAGGAACTATAGAGAACTCCTCAGGAAGCTCTGAGTTCTGCACCTGGCATGTGCCAGGCTGTCTGGATGCCAGGCGTAAGGACATGGCTGTGTTCTTCTAGGTTTTGAGATAAGATTTCAAAGCTCCCTGTTTTCTTTCTTTTTAAAAAAAAGAATGTTTATTTGCAAGGAGAGGAGGAAAGGGGTGAGAAATGGCCATTGCAAAGCAATTCCAGATGCATGCGCCACTTTGTACATCTGGCTTTACATGGGTACTGGGGATCGAACCCAAGTTGTTAGGCTTCGCAGGCAAACACCTTAGCCACTAAGCCATCTCTCCAGCCCGAAGCTCCCTATTTTCTTACGGGTGGCCTGGAAGTTCTGATCTTCCTGAGTGCTGAGGTTGGAGGTGTGCACACCATGCCTGGCCCATGCCTTTACTTTTTCTTGGCATGTGTAGTATGTTTGTTTATATAGTGTGTGTATGTTTGCAGAGACGTACGTCTCTTGTGTGCACCTGAGGAGACCCTCAGATTCGGATGTCCTGTCACTCTTCTGTGTGTGTGTGTGTGTGTGTGTGTGTGTGTGTGTGTGTGTGTGGACTCTCACTGAATCTGGAGCCGCCAACTTGGTCAGACCAGCTGACCAGTGAGCCACAACAATTCTCCTGTGTCTCCCCCAGTACTAGGGTTGCACAGCTGTTGATGTGGGTCTCTCAGGCCCACCCTCATGCTTGCACAGGAAGTACTAACTGCAGAGCCATTTCTCTAGCCCTGCCTTCTTGACGTGACCCAGAGCAGGAAGGCTATGCCACCTGCCTGGCATCTAGGTCCAAATGCTTTCCCAGCTTGCAATGTACTGGCCTCGCCAACTCCCAGCAGTGCTGCTCTCTCCCGTCCCTCCCGCCTGCTCACCATCCCTCGCCCCCTGACCTGGCCTGATATGCTGGCTTTTCTCTTGCAGAGGAGCACTCCCAGCCCCGGGTCCTCATCCACACTTGAAAAGCAGGCTGGTGCAGCTGCCCACGGTGTGGGGGGCACAGCAGGGAGCAGGAGCCTCGCCCCTGCGCCCACAGGTGACTGGCCTCTTCTTGATGACTCCCTTTAGTGTGGGTGGGGCTGGTCTCAGGACTGTTCTATAGTGGTCACCCCGTACCTGGAGTTGGCCAACCTGTGCAACACAGGTGCACTCTGCACTTGTTGGGGGAGGAAGAGGTAGCATGTCCCCAGTACACCCTTGTGCCTGGCTCCGGAGAGGGGCATGGTGTCGCTGGGCATGGCCTCTCCCGATGCCCCCTGTAGCTACATGAGCAGTCAGTGTGGGACGTGTCTCCTCAGCCCACCATAACAATGCATTGTGCAGGAATACATTTCTCAGGTGTCTGAGGGCTTCTCTGCAGAGGGACATGTAGGGACAGGACTCTGGTTCTGCTGGCCACAATGCCATCCTGAGCTCTAGGCTGCTGGCAGTGGCTCACTGACAAGCTCCCTCACATGTCCTCTCCCAGCCTTTGCAGAACTGGTCCCCTGCTCTTGTTCCCTGCCATTCCTGAAGCACACAGCTCCAGGGTGGGTGAGAGATGGGCCGAGGCACTTGTGGATCTCGGATCTGCAGGTGGGGTGGACGGGCAGGTGTCATTGAGAACAGTAGTTAATAAGAGCAGACCCCACCCTGCCTGGGGCTCCAGTCCACCCACACCTCCCTCTGCTGTGAGGCTGGCTCTGGAGCTACCAGATCCAGTCCACTTCCAATCTCTCCTGGCTTTCTTTTTAGCCACATTCACGTTCTCCGCCCCCAGGGGCCTGACCAGCCTGCCTTCCCTGAGAGACTCTTCCTTATTTTTCTTTTTCTTTTTCTTTTTCTTTTTCTTTTTCTTTTCTTTCTTTCTTTCTTTTTTTTTTTTTTTTGTCAGAGGAGGGGGTTTCCAAAGTAGGTTCTTGCTCTAGCCCAGGCTGACCTGGAATTTACTATATATAGTCTTATGGTGGCCTCGAACTCATGGCAATCCTGCCTCTGCCTCCCAAGTGCTGGGAATAAAGATGCGTGCATGCCACCATGCCCAGTTCAGAAACCCTTCGTAAGGAAATCTTTGTGTTGATTTAGTTGAGAAAGAGACATACAGAATGAGTGTGGGTGTGCCAGGGCCTTCTGCGGCTGCCACAGCTCCAGGTGCTTGCACCTCTTTGCATCTGGCTTTATATGGTTACTGGGGAATCGAATCTTTGCAACCAAGGGTCTTTAACCACTGAGCCATGTCCTCAGCCAAGAGAAGCCCTTATTCTTGGTGACAGGTTTCTCCTATGCTGGTTCGGTAGCCATCAGTGGGGCTCTTGCCGGCAGCCCAGCACCTGTGACGTCTGGAGTCGAGTCAGCATCCCTGGATGACTCTCCCAGCACCGGAAGCCTCTTTGCCACTGTGGGGTCCCGCAGCGCCACTCCACAGCACCCACCTCTGCTGTCACAGGCCCGCAACTCGGGCCCTGCCTCTCCCGCTCACCAGCTCTCCGCCAGCCCTCGCCTGAGTGGGGTCACCCAGGGCACACTGCCCGATGCCAGCCGGGGCGAGCTGCCCTCTGATTCAGCTTTCTCAGACCCTGAGGGCGAAGCCAAGAGGAGAATTGTCCTGACCCTCGCCGCGGGCACCGGCAGCGCCAAGCAGTCTCCCTCCACCAAGCACAGCCCCCTGACCACTGGCGCCCGTGGAGACAGCGGGCAGAGCCATGGGCTGGACAGCCGCAAGCGCAGCAGGAGGAAGCGCTCTTCAGCCGCAGCTGCTAGCCTGAGCTCCGGCGTGTCCCCCAAGCGCCGGGCCCTTCCAGCGGTTGCTGGCCTTTTCACACAGTCCTCTGGATCCCCCCTTAACCTCAACTCCATGGTGAGTGCAGGGTCAGGGCCCACGGGTGTCTTTGGCTGCTTCTGGCCAGGCCGCAGCTGGGGGATTTCAGGACCACTTGTTTCATGGGCTAAGGCCCAGAGGACGTTTCTGGGGGTGAACTGTGTTGACTGTGGTGTGGGTCAGGGATTGGCTGAGGGCCTTGCTGCCCTGGTGTGAGGGAGGCACATGGCCATGTGCGTTGCTGTCCTCCCCCCTGCAGGTGAGCAACATCAACCAGCCCCTGGAGATCACAGCCATCTCGTCCCCGGAGAGCCCTCTGAAGGGCTCACCCCTCCCCTACCAGGAACATGACCAGCCCCCTGTGCTCAGGAAAGAGCGGCCCCTGAGCCAGGCCAACGGGGCACACTACTCTCCACTGACGTCAGACGAGGAGCTGGGCTCCGAGGACGAGCCCAGCAGTGTCCGGTGAGTGTCCTCCCTGCATGGTCTTCAGCTGAGAGTTGTGTGCCCTGCGCCCTCTTCCTCAAACTTGGTGTAGCTACGTGTGGAGCATTTCAGTGTCCCACGTGACAGTTCTGTTTGCCCTTGGCGTTGGCACTGGGGTTGACCATGCCCACTGAGGGGATTCTGTGTTCCTGGCACATGTCATGCTCCTGGCCCACATTGGCCCATGAAATGGTCGTTGTTGAACACAGGACCACCTGTGAGCCATGCTGTGCCCACCAGGCTCTGGGAAGAGTTGAGGGCTTGGACAGGAAATTCACACAAGGCTACTTCTCAGCATGCATCTGTCTAGTTCACACACCATCCCTCTGCCACATAGACACTGGAGCTCTGCCCCGCTCTGTCCCGCGACCCTACCTGGGGTCCAAGGCTCCCTGGGCTGTGTTTGTGGCGCCCTGCAGCCTGTTAGGAGTGCCTGGACTCAGGTCGTTACTGTGTTTCCTGTAACAGGATTGAGAGGAGGATTGCGACCATCTCCTTGGGAAGCAGGTCTCCTCCCAAAGCCTTGGAGAACGGTGAGCCACTGGGGTGTGGGCAGGTCTTGATGGTCAGCCAGCCTGGCCTGGGGGTGGGGAGGTGAGCCCCATGGTGGTCTCAAGTCTGCCATCATCTCAGCCCACTCAGTGTCTTGCATGTGCACAGAATGCTGGACCCTGAGTCCATGGTTCCATGGTCAGCTTGTCACAGCCTCTGCCTTTTCCCTCTAGGTGGCAGCTTGGTGGGGAGGAAGCCTATGCCTGCGAGTGAGCCGGTGAACAGCAGCAAGTGGAAATCCACTTTCTCGCCCATCTCCGACCTTGGCCTTGCTAAGTCTGTGGACAGCCCGCTGCAGGCCGGCTCTGCCTTGAGCCAGAATTCCCTGTTCTCCTTCCGGCCGGCCCTGGAGGAGCCCACCACTGAAGCCAAGCTCACTGCCCACCTGAGAAAAGGCTTTGCCGGCTCCCTGTCTGCTGAGGGCCCTAGCCTGGGTACCAATCCTCCCAACGGCCTGGCCTTCAGCGGGGGCCCGTCCACAGACCTCAGTTTACATAGCTTCAATGATGGTGCTTCCCTCTCCCACAAGGGCCCAGAGGTGGCTGGCCTGAACTTCCCCTCGCAGCGGAGTAAGGAGGCTGCTGAGGCCAATCCCTTCCTCAGCAAGCGGCAGCTGGAAGGCCTGGGCAGCCTGAAGGGCGAGGGTGGTGCAGGAAAGGAGCCAGGCGAGCCTGGCCTTCCCCTGTGTGCCCCCACGGACAAAGCTGCGCTGCCACACAGCAGGGCTGGCAAGGGCCGCGAGCGCGAGCTGGACTTCAAGGGGGGCCACAACCTCTTCATCTCGGCTGCAGCCGTTCCTCCGGGTGGCCTCCTGGGCGCCACCGCCGTAGCGTCGTCCACAGGCAGCACCACGCCTGCCACACAGGCGCCCCGGCCCTTCCTGGGACCCTTCACACCCGGGCCCCAGTTCACCCTGGGTCCCATGTCCCTGCAGGCCAACCTCGGCTCGGTGGCCGGTTCCTCCGTTCTGCAGTCCTTGTTCGGCTCCGTGCCGCCAGCCGCGGGCCTGGTGCACGTGTCATCCACTGCGACCCGATTGACCAACTCACACACTATGGGCAGCTTCTCCGGGGTGGCTGGCGGAGCCGTCGGAGGTAGGCAGAGTGGGCCGCCTCCCGGCAGGGGAGGTCTTCAGTGTCCAGTCCTTCAGGGGACACGGCTCCTGTCCTCTCCAGCCATCGTGGTCGCCTGGCTGAGGGCCACGTCTCATAACACGCGCCTCTTGTTTCCAGAAGTCCACCGTGCCCGCAGCTAGGGTCCTCTGCTAGGGTGTCCCCACGTGAGGTGACCACCCATGTGCCCTGGACGCAGGGTGCAGCCAGCGGGCAGGGGCGGGCAGGTGGCCCAAGGGCGGGGCCTTGGCCTGCAGGTAAGTGTCCCTGCGGGGACACTGCTTGTGCCTATGCTCCCGCTGGCAGCTGGCACCCCGTTATTCCCTCCGCTTCAGCTGGACCGCCCTCGTGCCGCCCCCGCTAAAGCCGCGTTCTGTTCTCTCCCATTTGCAGGTGTGCTCGCCCCCGCGGTGCCCTCCGCCTCTGCCTGCGCGCTCGGAGCTGGTGTCGGCGGCGGGGCGCTGGCTAGCACCTGTGCCTCTTCCTTTCAGGCACCTCCCCTGCTCCCTCCTCAGCCCGTGCCCGCGGGCAGGCCCCGGGGGCCGCCCACCCTTCACACCCCCCCAGCTAACGCCCCTGCGCTGCTGGCCTCTAACTCGGAGCCCGTGCTTCTGCAGAGCCTCGCCTCCCTCCCGTCTAACAAAGCTTTCTTGCCCCCCACCTCCGCCTCTGCTAACGCCTCTCTGTCTGCCAAGCTCGCCTCCCTCCCGCACAAGGTCTCCCGCCCCTCCTTCACGGTGCACCACCAGCCCCTGCCCCGGCTGCCCGCCGCCCCCCAGGCCAGCTCCACGGGGCCGTCTGCTGTGTGGGTTTCCCTTGGCATGCCGCCTCCTTTTGCCGCGCACCTTTCGGGGGTTAAGCCTCGATAAAGACCTTGCTTAGCTAGCAGTTCTATGCTGTAAGGTAAGGCTGGAGCCAGACGAGGTGCAGGCTCCTGCTCGCTGCTCCTCGCTGAGGAGTCCCTACCCCTCTCAGCCCGCCTGCCGAGCGAGCGGTGGGTGAGGTTCTGGGCCAAGGCTAGAAAGGACAGGGCTTATGGTCCATGGTGGCCCCAGGCCTTAAGCACCTGCGCCCCGAGTGCCGTGGAACCTCCCTGGGCGTGCCTCCTAGGTGAGAGGCCAGAGGTAGAGGCTCTGATGGCAGACCTGGAGAAAGGCCGTCTGCCAATGGGAGGACTACTGATGTCCTTTGGGGAGGCTCAGCCTTGGGGGTGCTGCCCTCCCTGCGCTGACATGGCTGCTCTTCTCTGATGTGCCCACAGGTAACTAGGACTTCTACCTCAACCGCGACCTATGCAAGGACGGTGTGGACCGCCGCCTGCGGGAGGGAGATGCCCTGCCTGCTGGGAGCCCCCTGTGAATCGGGCACCATGGGAGGTGCTGGGCTGGTCCAGTTCGTGCTGTCGATAGTTTTAGATAAAATATTTATCATTTTTTAAAAAAGTATAAGCAATTCTGACATTATTCCATCAAAGTCGTCCAAGGCGACCTCTTGCTGTCTGTGTCTGAGAAGCTAGACCCAGCCCACAGGCTGGCCGCCTCGTCCCTCCCGGTGCTATCTCACCCACCTTCCCACCTGCCCGCCTCCACCTGTGCTCTGGTGCTGCCCCGGATGTTGACCAACGCCAAATGATTCTCAGAAGTGCCCACCGCTTGCTCCCGAACCAAAGGTGCGCCTGACGGGGCTCCGGCCGTCACTGTGAACGGCCAGTGGTTGGCCCTGCGGCCCAGCCCTGCCTTGGCATGGGAGCACGGCTGGGCTGGGCTGGCAGGACGGACCGGGTCCGGCTCTGAGTGGTGCTGACAGGCTTGGTCTGTGACTCCAGGGTTCAGTTGGCTCGTGTGACAAGTGCATTTACTCTAGTGTCCCTTTGCGAGCCAGGTGATGCGGGGCTGGCCGCTGCGGGTCCCCTGGCACCTGTGTATAAGAGTCACTGAAGTGACAGTATTTTATAGAGATGTGAGGAAAGTTTATAAATTTCATAGACTCGACTGCATTTATTTTTAGATTGTATAATGCACAGTGAACTTTAAGGAAAAAAGGAAAGGGAGGAGGAAAATCCTTTTCTATTTATTCAAATGCACAAACGACTCAGGCCTGGGGACCCTGCAGGCAGCCCAGACCTGCTGCTCCCTCGTCAGGGACCCACGCCGGCCCCTTTGGGCTTCAGGTTGGGGGGAAAGCTGGGCTGCAAGGAGGGGCCTGGTCAACCCCTCCCCCCATGGCTCCCCAGCCACTAATCCTGAAGATGGTGCTGGTGGCCCTCCTGTCCCTCCCTCCTTGTGGTGCTCTGGGCCGGCCTGTAAGCACCCTGCCTCGTTCCTGTGGACCACACAGCCCTCCAGGGTGCCTGCCACAGGGAGACAGGGGCAGCCGGCCTGGACAGAACACTTAAGCAAACACTGTATGCCTGCCGCCTGCCTCCAAAGGTGTCCAGGCAGGCCTTGGTCGCGTGTGGATGCCTGCTGCGCCACCCCACGACCCAGCCGCTGTACTGGAGTGTTAGATGACACACCAGTGTCCCTCCTGAGCCCACAGGAAGCTGACCATGGTGCCGGTGGCTGTTGCCTGTGCCCCCAAATACCCACACTGAACAGACTGCAGGCTACACTGCTGTAGCCAGGCTCTTGCTCAGGAAAGACAGGTAGCTCTGCAGACTAGGACCCGACCCCCAAACTGTCACCATAGGAAGTACCACCCAGTGCAGCTTTCCTGAGACTCCGCCTCCGCGTCACCTTGCTTGTCTCTGTTAATAGATGGATGCACTGTTCTGTTCCAACCTTGGTCCTGTCCTGCCCCTCCCCTCCCACCCGCTGCATTGTTGCACCGCGCCAGGCACTATAATAAAAGCCGTTTTCACTTGGACTACGGAATGGTCTTTATGGGCTTTGTCCTTGACGTGGGGGGCTCACCTTCTGGGCAGAGAGGACCCCCTCTTGGGGATGACATGCTAACGATCTAACTAGATTGAGCCAAGGTCACCGGATGGTGGAGACTACTGGCCTTGTCCTCCTCCCACGCTTCTTAAGGAGAACTCTTCTCCACCACCTCCTTAAGAGGTGGCTGGCCATCTGGTTCCCTCTTCCCACTCAGTAAACCAAGCACTTGAAAAGAGGTACCTTTATTAAAGAGCAGGCTCGCTGCCCCATCAGCAGGAGTGGGGTTCATGGCTAGCTGAGGGGGACCCCCTCAGCATTCACAGCTTCACCTAACTTCGTACATTCAGCTGGTACAGTACAGGAAAGCCCACCAGGCTCAGTCCCTGGGTGTGGACAGTCCCGTGTGGATGGGCTCTGGATGTCTGATCCTACCCATGGGAAGAAGACCCAAGGTGGTCTGGAGGCCAGGTGAGGGTCAGTCCAGCATATCCAGGTGGGAGCCTACGCAAGCTGTCCAGCCATCCCTAGGCAGGCTCTTCAGCTGGAACCTGGCCTCTTCTGAGATGCCAAACTGCTCCAGGGGGTCCTGCAGAGTGCACAGTGCTGTGACGGGAGGGGGCCAGGGAGGGCTGCAACCATACCCCCCTCCCAGCAGCCCCACACACCTTGCCAGTCATCTTCTGGATCTCCTGGCGGTAGAAGATGAGACTCTTCCGCAGGTACTCATAGCTGGGGAAAGGCTCTGGTCACTTTCCCATTCCTACCTAGCTCCCAGCTGTTCCTTGCCCCCCAGCTGTCCCCAAACCCCCACCTGGCCCGGCGCAAAGCCTCAATCCACTCCTGACACTGCTCCTGGCTGCAGCACTCAAACTGGTACTTCCTCTCCGGGTCCTCCGAGAAGCCTGGGGAGGGAGAAGGGAGACGCCGACACCCGGCTGGCCTCCAGCCCAGCTTTCTCACTAGGGTTTCAGGCTGCCCATCCTCTGGTCCCAATGCCAGCCCATCTGCCTGCCCAGGGTTGCAAAGTCCTAACCCTGAACTTGAAGAAGTCATCAAGAAGGGCTGGTCTTATAAAGGGGGATGAGGTCCCCGCCTCAGACGGAGGGGTTAGAAAGCAGGAGAGGTTCATCCTCGACCCCTTGACCTTGGTCCACAGCCCCAGGTCCGCGGTGCCCTCGGGGACAGCTGCCGGCCAACGAGACCCTCCCCCCCAAGTGACGTTCTGGGTGACAGCTGGTGCAGGACTATCAAGGGGGTACACTTACTGATGGAGAAGCCGCACAGCTCTTCCTGCACCACCCTGCACCGCTCCAGCAGCAAGGCTCCGACGGGCTGCGTGAGACGCGGCGGTGAGCGCGGCGCCCGGCCGCCGGCCCGCGCGGACCCCCCGGGCGCCCCCTACCTCGGCCTCGTCCGTGCGGAAGTAGAACAGGAAGTTGACCACCAGCTTCACCAGCCGCGGCTTGGGCACTGCGGGCGGGCGCGGGGCGGGCTCAGCTCGGCCGCCCGCGCTGGGACCCCCCACCTGCCCACCCGCCCGGAGCCCCGGCCCCACTCACCGCTCCCCTTCTTAGGACCGCGCATGCTCAGCTCGGCCGCCATCTCGGCCGGCTGCCTGGACAGCGCCCGCAGCTCCTTCTCGTTGTACCGCATCGCTTAGCCGGGGTCCTCCCGCCCTCCCGCACCCCGCCGCTTCCCCTCCCTCCCGGCTACCGTAGGCTCCCGCCCCCGCGAGCCGCGGCTGGCACCACAAAAGTCTCAGGGACCCACCAGGGCTACTGCGCCTGCGCGCGGCGCAGCGCCTGTCATCCCGTCACCCGCCTGTGCTTGGCGCTGGCGTGCGGGTCTCGCGAGGGCGGGAGACGGGTGTCGTGAGAACCTCCACACCCCCCCACTAGCGACGCTCCCTCCGGGTCAACGCCAGATAACGGAGAAAAAGCCAGTATCGCGAGACTTGGGGCGGACGGCCCGAGATCTCGTCGAGGACGTTACGCGCCCACTCGAGCGCCAGCCCCGCCTCTTTTTCCCCCCTCGGCGTCTTGAGAGCGCCTGCTCCGGGGGTTCTCCGAGCATGCGCACACCGGAAACTCCTTCTCGTTCGCGACCGGAAGTGGCGTTTAGACCGCCGTGCGCGTGCGCAAAGCCGAGTGGCGGCCTTGGAGGAGTCTTGAAGGGACGCCGGGCCGCTGGTGAGGGGCTGCGTGGCCGAGCGGGGCGCCGCCGCGGCTCCGGGGAGTGGGGAGGCGGGAGGACTGCGACGGGGGCCGCGGGACCGGGGCGAGCTCTCGCGATACCTACGGGCCGGGCGGGAGCCGCGGGCCGGGGACCGGCGACCGGCCTCTGCCTCCCCCACCCTGGGGCGTCCTGGTGGATCGCCCGTCTCCGTCACCCACTCGCTCTAGCCCAGGCTTGCCTCGAACTCGAGGTCCTCCTGGAAAGCTGGTGACTTTGTTTTATGTTCTTGTTTATTTGCAAGCAGAGAAAGCGCGCGGGAGGTCGATTGATCATGGGCACCCCGGGACCCCCAGCCACCGCAAGCAAACTCTGCACCTGGCTTTGCGTGGGTGCCGGGGAATTGAACCCGAGTCGTTAAGCTTTGCAGCAAGCAAGAGCCTTAGCTGCTGAGCCATCCATCTTCCCAGCCCTTCTTTCATTGTTTTGGTGCCAAAGATGAAACCCCAGCGCCTTTGCGCACAGCAGACACGGTCCCTCCCCCCCCCCCACTGAGATACTTGTGTGTGCTGCTCCCGGGGGTCCTCCTGTTCCCAGCGTGGGTGTGGCTGGGGACCCAAGCATGAGGACCTGAGTTCAGATCCCATCACTCACATAAGGCCAGATGCTGTGGCACTAGGGTCTGTGATCCTCACGAGCCTAGCTAGGGCAAGAAAGGGGGGCAGAGACAACCTCTTAGTAGCTCTCCAGCTGGACTGGAACACACAGTGCAGGGAAAAACGAGAGACCCCGCCTCTAACAAGGTGGAAGGTGAGGACTGATGCCCGAACTTGTCCTTTGAACTCTTAAATGCGTGCTGCACGTCACACCACAAAATAGAAGTTTGGCTAGGTAGCCTGATACAGTGGCACACACCGTCAAACCAGCGCTCAGGAGGTAGAGGCAGGAGGATCAGGAGTTTCAGGTCACTATCCACTACTTAGTAAGTTTGAGGCCAGCCTGGGCTACATGAAACCCTGTCCCAAAAAAATCCCTGGGTGCAAAGCCTGATGGGCAAGGTTCAGTTCCCACATAAAGGCAGATGCACAGGGTGGTGCATGCCTCTGGGGTTCAGTTCTTGCACAGGCCAGAGACCCTGGTGTTCATATTTCCCATCACTACCCTTCCCCCCCTCTGTCTGCAACAGCAACACCTGGGTGTAGGGTGCACATTGTTTATCCTGGCTCTTCTGGGTGAAGGCAGGAGGATTAGGAGTTTGAGATGTCACCCTTAGCTAGATGACACCTGGTTTCAGCTTCCTCCCAACCCCCCCCCCCAAAAAAAAAAAAGGAAATTTTGTGTTTGGAGATGCTTAGTGGAGGTAGTGAGGCCGGGACGCACTCTGAGCTGAAATGACCCCCCCCCCTCAGCTGTAGTCACTGGTGACTTGGGGGGTGTCTCAGCAGTTCTTTGGGTAAGAGCAACCTGGCTGTCCCTCTCCTATGTCCCCAGGTTTCTTCCTGTCTCCTAGCACCCCAAGGCCTTCATCATGGACTTCCAGCATCGACCTGGGGGCAAGACTGGGAGCGGGGGCGTCGCCTCCTCTTCAGAGAGCAACAGAGACCGCCGTGAGCGTCTGCGGCAGCTGGCCCTTGAGACAATCGACATCAACAAGGTGGGCTCCTGCACCCAGGAGCACCCTGGGTGCCTTCCTCCTTCCACCCCCACAGCCGCCTGCCAGCACAGCACCCTTGGGCAGTGTTGTACATCCCTGCCCAAGACCTGCTGGGTGGGTCCCGGGGGCTGTGGTCTTCCTGTCTAACCGCAGGGATTTGTTCCCTCTCAGGACCCATATTTCATGAAAAACCACCTGGGATCCTATGAGTGCAAGCTCTGCCTGACGCTCCACAACAATGAGGTACATATGCTCCTCCGTGAGGGGGGAGGGACAGTCCTGCGCACTGCTCGGCTGCACCTTGGCTTCTGCTTGAGGCTGGAAACCAAGGCCTGCATGCTCACCCCTGGGCTTCTCCGCAGCCTGCTGGCCTGAACCTGTGCCACCGTGACTGGTGCTGGGTGGCCAGAGGTGTCACTCTGCTGGGCTCTTCTGTCCCTTTCCCTTTGGCTCTGTACAAATGTTCCCACAGTAACAGGTGCCTGCCAGTTGCTTCCTGGGGTGAGGTCCCCGTGGCCGGCCTCACTCTTCTGGCGCAAGATTGTCACTAGGGACCTTTGGTTGGCGTGTTGGTCCCAAGCCATAACCACGTGTGCCCTTGTGGGCTCCCAGGCTGTGCAGTCCCCTTGGGTCAGGTGCCTGCCTGGCCTGGGCAAGGTGGCCCAGCTTCCCTGTCCTTGACCGGTATCTCTTCTCTGCAGGGCAGCTACCTGGCCCACACCCAAGGGAAGAAACACCAGACCAACTTGTGAGTCCCCAAGGCTATGGCTTGGGGTTGGGGTCACCTGTGGAGTGGGAGTGGGCCAAGGCCACCCTGCGTCTGAGGGTCTATGAGTGGGTGGTTCTCTAAAGAGAACAAGGGATTTGGGGCTGCTGCCCTGGAGCCCTCTGGGCCTGGGGGGAGGGCCAGCACACTTGTGTCTACTGCCCACAGGGCCCGGCGCGCAGCCAAGGAGGCCAAGGAGGCCCCCGCCCAGCCAGCTCCTGAGAAGGTCAAGGTTGAGGTGAAGAAGTTTGTGAAGATTGGCCGTCCTGGCTACAAAGGTGGGGCTTTAGGCTGCAGGCAGCCAGAGCAGATGCAGGGGATGATTGTCCCCAGACCACACAGCATCACACACACAGCCCCTACTGTTGGGACGGAGTCCACAGGTGGCAGATAAGCCCTGACCTCCCTCCTGGGTGCTGGTTCCGGTGACCTTGGGACAGGAAGCAGGTTGAGTAGCATTTGCTGGCCCCTTCACAGGACTGTAGGGAACCACAATGGCCCTGGAACAGCCTGAGGCTACCGCTGGGTGGCTCACCCATGCCCCCAGCAGTTCTGGTGAGGCTTTCCTCTCACTGCCCCCTATGCAGCCCACTGGCATCCTAGTGGTACCACTGAGCTTTGAGAAGGCCACCTGACACCCACCTGAGGGATCACTCAGACGCTTGGCCCACTTGCCGGTCCCTCCACTGTCCTCCCTAGCTTCCCCAGGGTGGCGGCAGGCACCCTAAGTGGCCCAAGCTCTGAGCAGGCTCTGTGTGTTGCAGTGACCAAGCAGAGGGACACGGAGATGGGCCAGCAGAGCCTCCTGTTCCAGGTGAGGTTGGGTCTGGGTCTCGGGGGTACAGGACAGTCCCAAGCCCCCAGGGCCCGTGAGGATGGTACGACACTTACATGCCCACAGATCGACTACCCTGAGATCGCCGAGGGTGTCATGCCCCGTCACCGCTTCATGTCTGCCTACGAGCAGAGGATTGAGCCCCCAGACCGCCGCTGGCAGTACCTACTCATGGCCGCTGAGCCCTATGAGACCATCGCTTTCAAGGTTAGAGTAACGGCTGGGCCTCCGCCTCCATCCCCCAGGCTGGAGCTCCCCTAAGCTCCCTGCCCAAGCACCAGCCCCGTCTCCCTACCTCTTCCCAGGTGCCCAGCCGAGAGATTGACAAGGCTGAGGGCAAGTTCTGGACCCACTGGAACCGCGAGACCAAGCAGGTGGGGCCAGGACCTCTGGGTACTGGGGGGGGGGGGGCTGTGAGCCACATCCCAGTGGAGCCACTCACCCCTCTTCCTTTGCAGTTTTTCCTCCAGTTTCACTTTAAGATGGAGAAGCCCCCGGCCCCACCCAGCCTTCCTGCAGGACCTCCTGGTGTGAAGCGGCCCCCTCCCCCTCTGATGAATGGCCTCCCCCCTAGGCCACCTCTGCCTGAGGCCTTGCCCCCACCCCCGCCTGGTGGCCTGCCCCTGCCTCCCATGCCCCCCACTGGGCCTGCTCCCACTGGGCCACCTCCCCAGCTGCCCCCACCAGCTCCTGGGGTCCATCCCCCTGCCCCAGTGGTCCACCCCCCTACATCTGGGGTCCATCCCCCGGCTCCGGGAGTCCACCCCCCCACACCAGTAGTCCACCCACCGACTTCTGGGGTCCACCCCCCTGCTCCAGGGGTCCACCCTCCAGCCCCTGGGGTGCACCCACCTGCTCCTGGGGTGCACCCACCAGCCCCAGGTGTACACCCTCCTCCAGCAGCTGGGGTTCACCCTCAGGCCCCTGGGGTGCACCCACCTGCTCCTGCAGTACACCCCCAAGCCCCGGGGGTACACCCACCAGCCCCAGGAATCCACCCCCAGGCGCCAGGGGTGCATCCCCAGCCTCCTCCAGGGGTACACCCCCAGCCTCCTCCAGGGGTACACCCCCAGCCTCCTCCAGGGGTGCACCCAACTCCTTTGCCCCCCATGCTGAGACCTCCACTCCCCTCCGAAGGCCCAGGAAATCTTCCACCCCCTCCCCCCACCAACTGAAGCCACAACCCTTTTGTCTGGCCTGTGTCCTTTCCCATGGCAAGTCCTTGGATGGTTTTGTATTTTGTCCTGTCCAGAGCCCATTAAACAGCCTCCCCCGTGTCTGCAGTGTGCTGTGTGGCCCTGGGGTGGGGACCCGCTCATGGGGAGGGGTGCTGAGGCCAACCTGGGCACTGGGTGGGTGATAACTAGCTGCTGATAACTAGCAGACCTGCTCTGTCCTGAGGTGCCCAGACCCCTGAGGTGGGTGAGGAGTCAAGCCAGCTGGGGGTCCTCCAGCAGGGCAGTGTGTCCTGGAGGGCAGGAGGTACTCAAGGGCAGCTTGGTCCCTGGGCTGTTGCTCACCTTCTGCTAAGGACAGGCAGGTGGCCTGGGACAGAGAGCCCTTTGAGAAGGCCACCTCCCACTTGCAAAGCGCTGTTCCCCAAGGTCACTTCACCCAGTTGATGGGGGCTTCCCTCCCAAGCGTTCACCCTTGGCCATATATAAACAAGGTCCCATCCAGCCCCTCGTTACAACATGCTGTCTCTCACTCGCCTGGCTCTGCTGCTGCTAACCACAGCGGCTGTGTTGGGGGCCGCGGCCCCCAGGGAAGAGCAGGCCACCGACACTGGGGGCCTCATCTTCCTTGAGGATTGGGCCTGGCCTGGCAGCCCCCCAGACCCCTTGTGCTTGGTGACACTGAGCAGGACCAGCAACAAGAGCAGAGCCCCCCTGCGGGTGGTGGTGGGTCTGGGCAACTATGAACACACCTTCCTGGAGGCTGTTCGGGAGTCCCACTGGGGTCCCCAAGACCTGGCCACCTTTGGGATCTGCAGCCCTGACTCCCAGTCTGCTCTCCCTGTGCTGCAGTACCTGGGGGCCTGGCTGGGAGAGCCAGGGGGGCAGGAGCTGCTGGTCCTACGCCTGGCTGAAGGTACGTGCAGTCCTGTCCCACAGCCCCTACCTCAGCTGATGCTTCAGAAGCCCCCTCCCCACACCATGGAGGGGGCTGTGGGTCCCCGTGTGAGATGGTGGCAGTCGTGTTTGGAAGCGGGCCATTCCCCTGCCATGCGTAATCTACCTCCCTGCTGGCAGCCACCATCCACATTCAGATACCCCCAATGGGCACTGCTTCCTGACCAAGAGGGGCCATCATGTCCCTCCAAGGCAAAGCCTGACTCCTGGAGGTTCCAGTTGGGGAGGGGCTCTGCAGAGCAGGTCCCCAAAGGCTCCGGTGTCCCCTTGCCTTAACTGCAGTGACATGGGAGCCGAGGCTCTTACTGAGGTTCCAGGAGCCCCCCTCTGGAGTAGCCAGCCCCGGAGGGCAGGCGCTGCTGCTGCTGCACCCGGGACCCGGTCCAGCAGTCACTGTCGCAGGGTCTGGACTGCGGGGTGTCCAGGTACCTGGAGGTGGCATGGGGTGGTCCCTGCCAGCCCCTCTAGTTTGGGGGGTGGGTGGGGAATTTTGAAGGGGTGTCAGACTGGGAAGAGGTCTGAGAAGCGGTGAGGAGGCAGGAAGGCTTGTCTCTAGCCTCCCCCAGACCTGCGTATCTCGTACCCGCAGAGCCTCTGCCCCAGTGGGGACACCCGCTTTCTGACAATGGCTGTGGACCACCCAGAGGAGGCCTGGAGCAGCCCGGGGCTCACCCTAACCCTACAGACCCGGGAAGACGGTAAGCGGGGAGCGTGGGTGGGTGCGGAGGGGGGAGCTGTCCAGATTCTGGTCTCTTGAGCCCGCTCTGCCTGCCGTCCCACAGGTGTCGCCCTGAGCACTGCCCAGCTGCAGACCCTGATGTTCCGCTGGGACCCTCGCTGCTTCACGCGCATGGCCCCGGCCTTGCTGGTGTTGTCTTCGAGGGGACCCGCACCGCAGCCCTCGCGCGGCCAGCTGGACACGGTGCCCTTTCCTCCGTCCAGGTACGCGCAGGCCGGGAGGCAGGGACAGGGACGCGGGGCCAGCACGGCCTCTCTTAGCCCACTGCGCTTGCATTCCAGGCTGTCCCCAGAGCCCCGGGGGATGCCGCACACGGCCGACCCCTTCCTGGAGACCCTCACGCGCTTGGTGCGTGCGCTCCGGGGCCCCAGGGCCCCAGCCTCTCCCACACGCCTAGCCCTGGACCCGGGTGCGCTGGCCGGCTTCCCGCAGGGCCTGGTCAACCTGTCGGACCCCTCGGCGCTTGAGAGCCTGCTCCAGGGGGAGGAGCCGCTGCTGCTGCTGTCGCCGGCCTCGGCCGCCACCTCCGCGGGTGACCTTGCGCCGCCGCCGCCGCAGGGTCCGTCCCCAGCACCCTGGGTCTCGGGCCTGGCACACAGGGTGGCGATGGAGCTGCAAGCAACGGCCACTGAGCTGCGTGGGCTCCCGGGCCTGCCACCCGCTGCGCACCCCCTGCTGACACGCCTCCTGGCGCTGTGCCAGGGTGACCCCGGCCCCCGGGAGCCGCTGCGGGCGCTGCTGCTGCTCAAAGCCCTGCAGGCTCTGCGCGCCGAGTGGCGCGCGCAGGAGCGCGGCCCGGCGCCACGCGCGCAGCGGAGGAGCACGGCGGAGGGCCCGTGCGCGCTGCGCGAGCTCAGCGTGGACCTGCGCGCGGAGCGGTCCGTGCTCCTCCCCGAGACCTACCAGGCCAACAACTGCCAGGGCTCCTGCGCCTGGCCGCTGTCCGACCGCAACCCGCGCTACGGGAACCACGTGGTGCTGCTGCTGAAGATGCAGGCCCGCGGGGCCGCCCTGTCGCGCCCGCCCTGCTGTGTGCCCACCGCCTACGAGGGCAAGCTGCTCATCCGCCTGTCCGAGGAGCGGATCAGCGCACACCACGTGCCCAACATGGTGGCCACCGAGTGCGGCTGCAGGTGACCCGTGTGTGCCGGCCATCCGTCCTCCCAGCCAGCGCCCCTTCCATGCAGAGCAGCGAGCAGGGCTGTTAAGGCGCTTGCCTGCAAAGCCTTATTAGCCGAGTTCGAGTCCCCAGTGCCCAAGTTAAGCCTGATGCACAAAACGGAGTATCTATCTGTGGTTCATTAGCAGTAGTTGGCGCTCTCTCTCTCTCTCTCTCTCTCTCTCTCTCTCTCTCTCTCTCTCTCTCCTTGCAAATAAATAGACTGAGAAAGAGCAGCTATCTCGTGGGTGGGTGCGTGGACATATATGAGTCTTCTCAGGCGCCCTGCCAGTGGGGCTCTGCAAGCTCTCCATCCGCGCCCTTCACTTTGACCTTGGGGTCCAGGTACAGAGGGAGAAGTGACGTGGAGGCTGTAGCTCGCGCTTTATTTTGCTGGAGCCACAGGCCTTGAAGACACCTCCAGGGATTGGCAGGCCAGAAGCCTGGCTCAGTCCCGTCCTTTGCCCGCGCGGTGCTTCCGTCGCCCCGGAGGCCAGTCATCGCCTTCATGGCGCCGCGGGGAGGCCCAGACTTGGTGCTTCTTGTGCTCCTGGTCCCTGGGGTCCCTCACCCCAGGCCGATGCCTCCCTTCGAGCGTCTCCCAGCTCCGGGGCAGGGCTTCCTGGGGCTCCCGGGTGGTCCATGGCCTCTCCTTCCTCGGCCTCTCCTTTCGCGGCTTCTCCTTCCTCGGCCTCTCTCTCGTCTGCCTGTCCTCCTTCCGAGGCTTATCCTTCCGTGGCCTCTTCTGGGAGCCTCGGTCCTCTAGGGGCACGAGCTCCTCCTCACCAGGGCCTTTTCCCGGGGACTCCTCCTCGGGTGCCCCCTGCAAGTTTTCTGTAACTGAGGTCTGGGGAGCCTCAGGTCTGTCCTTGGTCTCAGCCTGGGGCACAGGTGGCCTTGGTGGAGGTGCCAAGGCCACAGGCTTAGTCTGCAGAGTGACCGTGTGGGATACCAGGATCAGCACCCACCTCCCCATCAGCCCAAACTCCACCCCCCCACACACACCGAGAACCCCATGCCAGAAGTCAATAGAAAGAAAAGCTTACCGGGGGTGACGCAGGCTTCTTGGGTGGGACCCAGGGCTGAGGAGCAGGCGTAGAGACAGGGGCCTCCCCAGCCACAGTGTCTGGGGGACAGGGTGGAAAGTGGTCACACTAGGCCTGGGGCAGATGATACCTCTGCCCCTTTCAGTCCCTAGAGTTCCTCTTCCTGGGACGGACCCTCCCTGGCTGCCAGCTGGAGAGCAGGGCACCCTCTCCCCTGGGAAATCCCTTTCCCTGTTCTGAAGAACAGCTATTGTTTCTCTGAAGGCCACAGGAGGGTGGTTCACAAAGGCTGGTTCCCAAGGGTGCCCAGAGTGGTGTAGGACCTGGTATGGTGGGGGATGGCCTGACTCCCCAACACGCAGGGTGGCCGAGGCAGGGAGATTGCCAAGAGTTCAAGGCCACTTTGGGTTGCAGGGTGAGACCATGTCAAAAAAAAAAAAAAAATGGGGCTTCAGTGATGCGCCTTTAATCCCAGCACTCGGAAGGCAGAGGTAGGAGGATCACCGTGAGTTCGAGGCCAGCCTCTAGACTACATAGTGAATGTCAGGTCAGCTTGGGCTAGAGAGAGACCCGACATGAACCCCCCCTCCAAAAAAAAAAAAGCCGGCATGGCAGGCAGCTCATGCCTATAGGAGGCTGTGGGTTCGAGTCCAGCCTGGGCTACACGCAACCCAAGCCTGCTCATGGAGTGGACATGGCCACGGTTGGGGAGAGGGCGAGAGCTATCCCTTGGCACGCGCGGCTCTTCCCTGGAGGACGGAGCTCACCGCGGCACACTTGGAAAGCCGAGCCCAGCAGCGCGAGCAGGGAGGCCAGCACCAGGCACTTGTTAAGGGTTACGTCTCCCCAGGGCAGGTCCTCGCTCGGCGGCTGCTGGGGGGACGAGGCCTGCGACTTCTTGCGCGCGGGGGCGCTCCGGGGACCTGCGGGCAAATGTGGAGCGCGCCCTCGCTACCACCCAAGACCCCGTCCGGGAACGCAGGGCGCCAGGGGCGCACTGTTCATGCCACCTGCGCTGGCTTAAGTCACCGTGAGCCCAGGCTATCCGCCAAGCACACCCGGGGTCACGCAAATCCACGCCGGACCCAAGCCTCCCGAAGCCAGGGACCCACTCCCTTGCTGGTCCCCCTTCCAACTCACTCGCTCCAGCCTTCAGTCTTTCCTTGCCCGGACCCGGGGACCCCTTGAGCAGGGGCTCCTTTGCCATCTTTTGGGGTCTGACATCTGCTGCAGCAGCTGCCACTGAGTCCTGTGGGTTCGGGAGACAGTTCCAGGGGTGTTGGCTTCCGTGGACTGTAGCAAAGACCCCCCCCCCAAAGCTGGTCACGGCGGTGCTCTCAGGAGGCTGAGGCGGGAGGATCGGTGTAAATCCAAAGCCAGCCTGTCTCCATAAAGCAGAAAGAATGAACCATCCAGTTGGGGTGCCCCCGCCTTTAATTCCAGCACTCAGGAGACAGAGGTAGGAGGATCCCTGTGGGTTCCAGGCCAGCCTGGGCTACAGTGAGACCCCCACCTCAAAAAACAAACCAGTGCTAACTTTGGAGCGATACAGAGAAGGTTAGCATGGCCCCTCTGCAAGGATGACACCCCAATTTTTGAAAAAAAACAAAAACAAAAACAAAACGGCTGGAGAGATGGCTCAGCGGTTAAGGCACTTGCCTGCAAAGCTTAAGGATCCAAATTTTTTGTTTTTTGGGGTTTTTGGTTTTGCTTTGCTTTTTAAAGATATTTTATTTATTTATTTTGAAGCAGAGAGAGAGAGAGAGAGAGAGAGAGAGAGAGAGAGAGAGAGAGAGAGAGAGAATGCACCAGGGCCACCACCTTGTGGGTCTGGCTTATGTGGGTCCTGGGGAATTGAACCAGGGGCCTCAGGCACGGGAAGCAAGTGCCTTAACCGCTGAGCCATCTCTCCAGCCCTGTTTTGCTTTTTTGAGGCAGGGTCTCACTCTAGCCCAGGCTGACCTGGAGTTCACTATGGGTTCACTCAGGGTGGCCTCGAACTCACAGCGATCCTCTGCCTCTGCCTCCCAAGTGCTGGGATTAAAGGCATCACCACGCCTGGCTAAGGATCCAAATTTGATTTCCCAGTGCCCACATAATGCCAGATATACAAGGTGGCACATGCATCTGGAGTTTGTTTGCAGTATCTATCTGCCTCTCTCAAATAAATCAAATATATTTTTTAATCCCACTGCCTGTAACCCCACTCAGCAGGAAAGTCAGGAGTTAGAGGACAGCCTCAGCTACAAAGCCGGGCTGCATGAGACAGAGACACACAGCTACTCACGAGAGGCCAGCTGCCGGACTCCACCATCCTGGATGACCCTGTTGTGGGAACACAGGATGTGTCAAGCCCCAGGACACCTCTTTCGGGCCACTTCCACCCAAGCTTCCACCCCCACTCTGCTGGAGAACCAGCCAGCCAGAGCTTCCATTGACCACAGACCCAGAGCACGTCCATGGTGGCCTGGGATTTGAACCCAGACCTGCGTAGCCATGGCCCTCGTGTTCTGGGATTTCCAGAGGCAGAAATGGTAACCAGGAGCCAGGCAGTGGGGTGGGAGGTGGAGGACTTCGTGGGGAGAGCATAGTTTAACCCAGCCCAACATTGGAGACCAAGCTGGGGTCTCTGGAATGGCTGAGTCAGGCTACCTCGTGCCTTGCTCTCCGGCCGCCGGCCTGGGCTAGGCTCCTCCAACAAGGAGAGGTCTTGGCTGGGCAGGCAGCTGCCCAGACCTCCGTCTAGATCCTCCAAGGCTCTGGTTGTCATGGAGGCCAGAATGGCAGGGGGTCTGGAGTCCCTGCTGGAAGAGGGTGGGTGGAAAAGCGGAGTGTCCTTTATGGAGCCTCTATGTATCTCCCAGCCCCCCCCCACCAGTCCCCTCCCCATAGCCCAGCCACTCCAGGCCTCTTGTGTGCATCTGCGGAATCCTCTGGGGGCTCAACGAGGCCTCAAACCCACCCAAAGTCACAGAATAAGGAGGACTCAAAGGTCCCGCACCAAGCCTGGTGTGGTGGGCACACCTTTCATCCCAGCACTAGGGAGGCAGAGGCAGGAGGATGGCTGTGAGTTTGAGACCAGCCTGGGACTACAGAGTGAATTCCAGGTCAGCCTGGGCTAGAGCGAGACCCTACCTCAAAAAACAAAAAAAAAACACCAGAAACCTTTGCGGTAGTCCAGCTTGAGTCCTCTGAGTTCAGGGACTATTTTTATCTACTGTCTAAGGTCAGCAGAACAAGCCAGACTGGCAGACACAGCCCCTCCCAGGCCTTTGCTCCCTAGGGGCCACATTCACCCAGATTCTAGGGGCTCAAACCCCAGTAGCCAAAGCCAGCAGGGTCCTCACTATGACAACTGAAGATGGATGGACGAAGGTCCCAGGGGTGTTTTGGTCACTTTAGGCCCCTTGCCCTCTCTGGCATGTTTCAGCTCCCCTATGACAGGTAGGAAACAGAAGAGAGGCAGAGCTGGAAGTCAGAAGTCACACCCAGAGCCTGGCTTTTTGGGGCCTCCTTGCCCTTCACATGGTGCACCCCAGTCCTCAGACCGAAGAGCTACCCAGGAGACCTCTGAAGCCATACCGGGTGGGGGGATGGGATGTGCAGGCCCAGAATTGGGGTGCCGGTGAAACTGGGGACCCCATATGAACCCCTGAGACTCCACCCTGAGGTCTCAAGGACCCACGCTTCACCCAGGTCTCCCCCCAGCCCCTCTTACCCCACAATCTCCGAGCTAGGACTGGAACACAGGATGGAGGGCCACAGAGTGACCAGAGACAGACAGCGACAGGTGGCCGGGGGACCGCTGTGGAGACCAATCAGAAGCAGCCAAGGAGCCATAGGGAGGGGCCCACAAGAGGTCGCTGGGGGGCTCCCCCACCCCCAGTACTGGCAATGGCAGGGAGCTCAGAGATGACTTCAGCCCACAGCCCCCTCAAGCGATGATCAAGTCTCAGGAGGTCTTGCCCCGGCTAGTATTTATTTCATCAGCAAATATTTATCAAGAATCTGGGGTTAAACCAGACATGGTGGTGCACGCCTTTAATCTCAGCACTCAAAAGGCAGAGGCAGGAGGATCACCATGAGTTTGAGGCCACCCTGAGACTCCATAGTGAATTCCAGGTCAGCTTGGGATAGAGTGAGACCCTATCTTGAAAAACAAAACAATGAATAAGAATCTGGGGCTGGAGATGGCTCAGCAGTTAAAGCCTGC
>PVHP010023969.1:0-26680 GCA_004024765.1 Zapus hudsonius | reverse complement strand
AAAAAAAAACTACCCTGGGCTAAATCGAGAATCTGCCTCAAAAAAGGAAAAAAACTTAAAAAAACAAATCTAGACAATAGTCAAATGTTTAAAGTTGGAGAGAGCTGAAAGAAAATTGTTTTCCATATGTGGTGTCTTCTGGGATTGCACAGATAGAAAGAGATGCTTAAATGTGAAGGAAAAAATAGTGCCTGCAGGCATTTGATGTGGATCTAGTATGAAAGGGAGGCAGGTGGAGGACTTGTGCCCCTTCCCACCTCTGCAGTATGGCTGTGGGATGAGGGTCAAGGCTGGGATTAAAGGGAATTTTGTTTGTTTCAAGGCAGGGTCTCTTGCCCAGGCTTACCTGAAACTTACTCTGCAGCACCAGGCTATCCTTAACTCACAACAATTCTCCAATCTCAGCCTCCCAAATGTCAGGACACCTGTCTTAAAGGGGATTTTGGTTTTGCCGACTCCTTGCAGGGCCTGAATGACTATCACAAGTTTCGTGTATGTAATTTTAGCATGTTCTTGGCATATGAGTTGAGTGGAAAATGATACTTGTGTTTATGGCCATATTAAGTTCCTTTGCTCTAAAAAATGGAAGATATGTTAGATTGAGCTGTTTTCTTTTTTTTGTTTTTTTGAGGTAGTGTCTCGCTCTAGCCCAGGCTGACTGGAATTCACTATGTAGTCTCAGGGTGGCCTTGAATGATCCTTCTACCTCTGCCTCCCGAGTGCTGGGATTAAAGGCCTGCGCCACCACGCCTGGCTTTGAGCTGTTTTCTTTGGAGCAAGTTTTCTTAAGGTAGTATTCTCGTAAGGGAAACCAGAGTTGGGGCTTAGCTTCCTTGGCAAAAATTTCTCATGACTTTGTAACACAGGTGGTATTGAATTTGAAGCTCAGGTGCCAAAGGTAACTAACTGCCCTCCATCCAGTGCCCAGACTGTCTTCATAGGTCTTCAGAGAGGAGGTGTTGCTGGTCTCTTTTGGCCACCTATTGTCCTGCCCTTGCTTCTTTCCTGATGGAGTAATAACTTATTTGACCCATTCTGACCTCATTTTGTCTCTGACAGATATCAACCTGAACTCTCCTAACAAAGGTGTGCTGTCTGATTTCATGACTGATGTCCCTGTTGACGCAGGTGTTCCCCCTCGGACTCCTGCTGTAGAAGGCCTGACAGAGACGGAGGAGGGGGAGCTTCGGGCTGAGCTTGCCAAGGTGCTGTGGCTTTGCTGTCTGTCTGTCCTGGGGTGACCATGAGTCAGTGTCCTCTGTGTCAGTGAGGGGAGTACTGCCTATGCTCAGGAGGACTTGAATGGTGTAACCCACCTGTTCTCTGTTCCCAACAAATATGGGGCTATCTCTTTGTATGTGCCTGACTCCAGGGAGTAGATTTGAGTCACCTGGCAGAGGAGGAAGGACCTGAGCTCATCCTCTGCTTGGGACTACTAGGTGCTCCATGAGGAGGAGGTTTTGATGCCTCTGAGCATGCTTTATGTTGGAATTAACACTTGACATTTTTTTAAAAAATATTTTATTGGGGCTGGGGAGATGGCTCAGCAGTTAAGGCACTTGCCTCCAGTGCCTAAGGCCCTGGGTTCAATTCCCCAGAACCCACATAAGCCAGACCCACAACAAGGTGGTGGCCCTGATGCATATTCTCATTCTCTCTCTCTCTCTCTCTCTCTCTCTCTCTCTCTCTCTCTCTGCTTGAAAATGAATAAAATATTTTTAAAAAATATTTTATTTATTTGAGAGAGAGAGAGAGAGAGAGAGAGAGAGAGAATGAATATGGGCGCACCAGGGCCTCCAAGCCACTGCGAATGAACTTCAGACACATGCGCCCTCTTGTGCATCTGGCTGTATATGGGCACTGGGGAATCGAACTCTGGTCCTTCTGCATTGCAGGCAAATGCCTTAATAGCTAAGCCATCTCTTCAGCCCAACACTTGACATTTTTAAGACCTCATGAATGTGTCCACATTGGATCTTTTTAGTTCAATTTTCAGAATTTATTTTATTTATTTATTATTTATTTTGAGGTAGGGTCTCCACTTTAGCCCAGGCTGACCTGGAATTCATTATGCAGTCTCAGGCTGGCATCGAGCTTAATTCACAGTGATCCTCCTACCTTTGCCTTCCTCCCAAGTGTTGGTATTAAAGGTGTTTACCACCACACCTGGCCTGGCCAGTTTTTTTTTTTTTTTTTTTTTGTGTGTGTGTGTGTGTGTGTGTTGTGTGTGTTGTGTGTGTGTGTGTTTAAAGTATGTATGTATTTGAGAGAGAAAGAGCGGGTACAAGCATGGGCACACCAGGACCTCTGGTGACTACAAATGACCTCAGTGAAATCAGACACATGTGCCACTTTGTACAACTGGCTTTACATGGGTACTAGAAAATTAAATCTGGGTTGGCAGGCTTTGCAAGTAAGCACCTTTAACCAATGAGTCATATCCTCAGCCCTGAGTTTTCACTTTTTTTTTTTTTTTGAGACAGGGTATCACTGTATCCCAGGCTAGCCACTGCCTCTCAAGTGTTGAGATCATAGGCATGTGTCACCATGACCGTCTTATTTTGGGGGGATGTTAGGGTCTCACCTTACCCCTTATGAGTTCAAGCAATCCTCCTGCCTCAGCTTCCTGAGTACCTGGGACTAGAGGAGACTGAAAATATTGGTGAATTTATAGTAGGAAAGTTTCAAAAGATGCTCCAGAAGTAGGTGTGGTGGTGTGCACCTTTAATCCCAGCACTTGGGAGAAAGGTAGGATCACTGTGAGTTGAGTTCGAGGCCACCCTGAGACTACATAGTGTAACTGGTGTTTTTTTGTTGTTGTTGTTTGTTTTTTATTTACTTATTTGCAAGTAGAGAGAGACAAAAGGGTGGGGATGGGCACACCAGGGCCTCTAGCCACTGCAAACGAACTCCAGGTGCATGCGCCACTTTGTGCATCTGGCTTTATGTAGGTATTGGGGATTCAAACCCAGGTCATTAGGCTATTCAGGTAAGCACCTTAACTGCTGAGCCATCATCTCTCCAGCCCATGTAACTAATTTTTGCCAAGGCCTGGAACTGATCCTCAGTACTCAGATGTTGTCATAAGAGCTGCTTTTTTGCCATCTGGGTCTTTGGATATATTATCTCTGCTTCCTTCTCATGTAGGTACAGCTGGGGCCTAACTGCCAGCAGCTTCATGTGCTATGATTAAGTCAGAACCAGAGCCCATAGAGGAGTCTGTATGCTAACATTCATGCCCAGTCTCAGAGAGGAGCTCTGACAGGGCTCTCTGAATTAGTTTAGGGAGTCCTAACAGAATCACTTGGTTCAAGGGGATAGACAGTTTTCCAGTAGTTGGGTTGCTAATGACAGATAAAACAACAGCTGCTGCTGTGGATGCTATTCCTGAGACAGATGTTTCTGTAAGTGGAAATTTCTGAGATAGCCCATTGCAGTTTGTGTGAGGATAATGGTCACTTTTTGTAAAAGTGATGGTCCATTATGAAAACTGAATCTTTTGTGTATGTGGTGGGGAAGGGGGTAAGGGTGTTAGGGGATGAACACAGGGCCTCATGCATGCAAGGCAATTTAGCTATATCCCCAGCCCTTAACTGCATCTTTTACAGGTAGAAGAAGAGATTGTCACTCTGCGCCAGGTCCTGGCAGCCAAGGAGAGGCACTGTGGGGAGCTGAAAAAGAGGCTAGGCCTCTCCACCTTAGGGGAGCTGAAGCAAAACCTGTCTAGGAGCTGGCATGATGTGCAGGTCTCTACTGCGTAGGTACCAGCCCCATGGTGGGTATATCCCTATTGGCGGGAGAAAGTGCACAGTAAGGGTGTGCTTCTTTCTTGTTGATGGAACGTGTGAATGCTTGGGGATGAGATGCCTTACAGCAAGGGGGATTGAGTGAACTGCTGGGAACAGGTTAGCTCTAGGCCCTAATTTAGGGATTGTGCCTGTGTGACAGCATGGAGTCTGAATGGAGTCTGAAAAGGTGGGTGGATACCCTAGCTGATATTAACTGGTTGTCCAAACAAAAATGACAATAAGAAAATGCATTTTCAGGGCTCAGACTGGTCAGAGCACTCCTCAGAGTGACTTTTCTGTGTTTGTGAAAGTTAACACTAGTCCCTATGAGTATAACATGGTCACAGCCCAGGACCTCTGACCTACATGTGATGCAGTTCTCAAAATTTGGGCAGTACTGCCTTTTCCTGTGTTTATGGCCACATTTTCTCTCTGATATACTCTCTGCTTCAAGTTGGGGGATGGGATGTTTCTAGAAGTTGTGTCCTGCAGAAGGACAGATTAATTCACATTTTGTAAATATCACCTGCAGAGACCCCATGTTTCTGTCCTAGGATGTTGTGGACTTTGAGTGCTAGAAGGTAATGGTTAGAGCATTTGAGGTTATGGGCTGGGCCTTTCTGGGGAGCCTTCTCAAAAGACCATATGCTTCTGTGATACGGGAGAGGGCATGGTCAGCTCTGTCCTGTCAGGTCTATATACAGGTGTGGTGGAGGTCCTCAGCTGTCTTTAGTGGGCTGCAGAGCAGACTTGCCAGGTGTTTGTTTTGTCTTCCTTGGAGTCTCACCTGCAGCCTGAAGCCCAAGTTGAAATCATTCTAAATATTCACCACAGACTTTCTGTTTTTAGCTATGTGAAAACTTCTGAGAAACTTGGAGAGTGGAATGAGAAAGTGACCCAGTCTGACCTGTGAGTGTCCATCCTGTCAGTGCCCTCCCTCTTTCCTCTTGGAATCAACCTCTTTTTGGTGCTTGCTGGCTTGCTTGCTTCTCCAAAGTACAAACAAAAACGTGCTTTAAACTCCTGTAGAACAGAGTACAGTAGCTGAAAGAGATCACTCCTCAGACTACATGGATGAGGAGGGTCCTGAGCTGGGCAGGCGTCAGAATATTAAAAGATCCTTAACTTTTGGCAGTGGGCAAAGTAGTTAATACCACCTGGCTTTTTTTTTTTAGTAATTGATTTTTTTGTTTTGTTTTGAAGCAGGGTCTCTCTAGCCTAGGCTGACATGAAACTCACTCTGCAGCTCAGGCTGGCTTGAACCATGACAGTTCTTCTACCTCGGCCTCCCAAGTGATGGGATGAAAGGCATGCACCACCACACCTGGTTCTGAATTTTTTTTTTTTTTAGGAAACTATTGTGGACATCACAGTGTTGGTCTTCTCCTTTCACCTTTATTTGATTCAGGATCTCTCTCTCTCTCTTTTTGGTTTTTCGAGGTAGGGTCTCGCTCTAGTCCAGGCAGACCTGGAATTCACTATGTAGTCTCAGGGTGGCCTTGAACTCATGGCGATCCTCCTACCTCTGCCTCCCAAGTGCTGGGATTAAAGGCGTGCACCACCACCCTGGCTACCAGCAGTTTCTTTTAATTGAGTGACTTTCACAGACAGTTTGTCTACTTGTTTTGAGGAGGGCTTTGGTTTTCATTGCCTGGAGTTTTCTGATCTGCCCCCCTTTTTATTTAGATATTTATTTGTTTGGAACAGTGCCCTGTAAAGAGGACATTAAAGTGGTCTGGTTATGGAGCCTATGTCTTGGTGTGATATGTATACATGTGAGTGGACAACATAGGGGAATGAGAATGGGACTGGTGGTCTTTGCTGTAGCCAAGACTGCATCCTGTGGGACATGAGAATGGGATGGTCCAATGTTCCTGAAGGACATTGTACAAGCAGTGTCAGAACACAGAAGACGCCTCAGTCTGAAGGATCCTCTGTACAGGTGCTAGCCTACATTGAAGACATGCTCCATGGGTGCATGAGCTTGCTTGTGTTGTTTTTTTTTTTTAATATATATTTACTTTGTTGTAGTCAGCCACATGCCACTGGGATGAATCTCCAAACCAGGCACAGTTTTAGGAGGAAAGTATTTATTGAATTTATATGTCCAGGGGAAGTTACATAATGGTTAAGGAGGTTGGCTCCCCTTTCACAGACCCAAGCAGACACCAGGAAACAGAAAGCTCTGCTGAGCCCAGACTGCTCTTTGCATATCTATGGCTGGAATTCCAAATCCACCCCAGACACATTTTAGGGCAGGATCCTAGGTGACCGGGCCAAGGTGACACCTCTTCCAGCCAGGAAGCTGGAGACAAATCACGAACTTTAGTAAAACTCTTGAATCTATCAGGGAACACCCATTCAAACTACCACAATTTATTGGCAAGCAGAGAGAGATAGAAGAGAGACAGACAGAATGGGCATGCCAGGCTGGAGGTCAGCCATTGCACATGAACTCCAGATGCCTGTGCCCTTTGTGCATCTGGTGTGGGGGACTGGGGAATCGAACCTGGGTTATCAGGCTTTGTCAGCAAGCACCTTAACTATTGAGCCATCTCTCCAGCCTGAGCTTGTATTTTTTCCACTCAGAAGACTATCTTATATGGGAAGAGGAAAAGGAATATTTGAGTTTGAATTGACCTGGGCAAGGGAGCTGGGGACTTTAATTCTGATGGTTCAGCATTACCTACCCAGGTGTGTAGCCAGACCCAGTGCCTCTGTGTGGCTTGTACTCTATGTAGTGGGCAGATTTTGCATTTTCCAAGCAGTTGGAGGTGGTATGAGAATAGAAGTGGGTGGACTAATTCTCAGGTCAGGCTTAGTCAAAGCTGAATTATAAGACTGAACTGAAATTTAGTGGCCCCTTGAGGCAGAGGAGCTAGGGCATGTCTCTGCCACCAAATGAGTGCTCACCACCTGCCAGACTTCTCTCTGCCTCTTCCTTTGGAGCTCTCCCTATGCTTTTTTTCTTTGGTGATGGGTTGTGTCTACCCCTTGCTTATTGGTTGGTTTGACCAGTGTGTGTTCCTTGTAGCTACAAGAAGACTCAGGAAACCCTCTCACAGGCAGGACAGAAGACATCTGCTGCCCTGTCCACCATGGGCTCTGCCATCAGCAGGAAGCTTGGAGACATGAGGTAAGCAGCTGGAAGCTCTGCAGGAAGCCTGCTTCCCGGGGTTCAGACATATAGCCTGGACATAGGCACACACTGGACCTGTCTTCATTTGGATCTTTGGATTCTCTGACTGCTGCTATCTGCCTTTGGATGTTTCAGTTACATGCCCAGCTCTTAACTCCCTTTTGTTTATTTGGACTCTAAACTTTTTAGAGCATCACTGCAGATAAGAGGCAAGGTGGAGCCGTTGGTGCTGATGGCAGTGGCTTTGGGTTGGTCTTGCATGGCCTCTCTCTGTGAGATCAAAGGACATGGTCTTGTTTCTTTGCTGCTACTGTGAGTAGGAGCCAAGCTCCCATTTTCTCCTTAGAGGACTTGGATTTGACATTAGCCCTGTGATGTGAAGTCTTAGAACTGTGACAGGTAGTTATAGGGGTCCCTGTGGCATGTTGTTGGGATAACCCTGTTTTCTTGCCCAGCCTCACTAGTTTGGGCCAGCCAGGACAAGGTCACAGGAACTAGCCCTCTCCAGTTATCTGGTTGTGTTCATAGTGCCCAAAGGACTTCCTATTTACTGATTTTTTTTCCCCCTGAGGAGGGTATTTCTGTTAGTTTTGGTAGTAGTATTGTAAACTCTGATCTTTCAGGGCCGTGGCAGATCCCCCTCCTCTCACAGACTTACAGTAGTTTAGAGGCCCATCAGCCTCCTGGTTTAAGGTTGAGGGCTTAGAGCTTAGTGATTCTTGAGAATGTAAGTCAGGCTCAGAAGGCTAACAGCATGAGCGTAGGGGTAGTGAATGTCCATGTTCAGGATGGGCCTGTCCTGGGGCTTCCCCAGCCTAAGAGATCTCTGTTATACTCTGAGCCTGAGGTGATGAGGGAGGAAAGGAAACTGAATTTGGCTCAGTGAATGGTTTATACCAAGGTCACTATTGTCTTGGTGACTTTGGATCGGTCTTGCTACACATGGAGTAGTCAGTATATTCTTCAGTGTTGCGAGTGGCCTGTGCTCAGGGCTGCTGTTAGAGATAGACGTTCTGGTTGTACTGTGGACGAGTGGCCAGCTGTGTTGCTTCATTACATGTTTCAAAGTTGGCCTCTGTCTGTGGTGAAACATCTTAGAGCTGAAGTGTTTGGCCCTCAGTGTGTTCTAGATCCTCTTATGGTACTTGTGTTTCTTTCAGCCAAAGTGTTGGCCCCATCTGGGTGGCTTACTATGTCTCATTTCACATACCTTTGCATGTCTCACTAGACCACTTATTCTTCAGGTATTATCTTTAGCCCTCTTTTTAAAAATATTTTTATTTACAAGACAGAGAGAGAGAATGGACATGCCAGGGCCTCAAGTCACTGCAAGGGAACTCCAGAGGCATGCACCACTTTGTACATTTGGTTTGATGTGGGTATTGGGGAATTGAACCCAGGCTGGCTTTAACCACTGAGACTTCTTTCCAGCCCTAGCCCTCTTTTTGTCTTCTCTCCTTTAACCTCTGATACTGTGGCTTCTTGTATGTGATCATGCCCAGGAACATGGCACCATGGGCCACATAGTTGCTCTCTGTGTTCTCTTAGGAGCCTCTTGTGGAGTCAGAACAGGGCTATATATCCTGCCATCTCAGTATGAACACTATAGAAGCATTTATAGAGTATCTTTCTTTCTTTTTTTTCCTTTGAGGTAAGGTCTCCCTCTGTGCTGACCTGGAATTCACTATATAGTCTCAGTGTGGCCTCAAACTCATGGCAGTCCTCTACTTCATCCTCCTGAGTGCTGGGATTAAAGGCTTGTACCACCATGCTGTCCTTTGTCTGGCTTTCTGGAACTTGAGCAGAGGGGCCTAGGATGTTGGGTGGGTAAGGGGTGGTGTGGCACTAGCCTCCCCTTGCTTAATGCTCTCTTCCTTTCTTTCCTCCTGCTGCCACCTTTCAGGGCTCATCCATTTTCACATTCCTTTAGGTAAGATGACCCTGGATATGGCCTGTGGGCTTATCTCTGAATTAGGGCAGGATAGACTCTGGTAGGTCAATGGGAGGCTGTGTTGGGTAGAGGTGGGCAATCTCATGCAGTAGAAGCCCCTTTTCCCTCAGGGAAGCACTTGGCAGACAGTTGCTGCTCTCACAAAGCATGATTTGCACAGTGACTTCACTTCTGGCCTCCCCAACATGTCTGTCCCTTTGAGTGCTTCCCTGGTGTGCTTGGACTACCTGTTCCTGGGATAGTTAGTAACTGACTTGACCTCACACAGCAAAATGTGTCTCAAGTATCCACATCTGAGTTTATTACCGACAAGAAGCACTTTCACATAGGAGGCACTACCAGTTCTGCCGTTCTGCCCCTTTGCTCACCATCCTTTCAGATGCAGGCCATTTCCTTGCTTACTGAGAAGCAGTCCTGTCCTGGCTGAGTTTTGTTTTGTTTATTACCTGAGAGTCCTTAGCTAGAAGTTCTGTTCCAGGGTGCTCATTCTGACACCTATAGCATGACCAGATTCTGATGGGTACTAGGAGGTCTACACATAAACCCAACGCAGTCTGCGACTAGTTTTACTTAGCCAAGTGTGGTGGCACACACCTTTATCCCAGTACTTGGAGGGAAGAGGTAGAAGAATCACTGTTCAAGGTCAGCCTGGGAATACAGAGTGACTTATAGGCCAGCCTGGGCTAAAGTGAGACCCTACCTTGGAAAAAACAATAACCAAAAATATTTTTACTGGACTAGAGAGATAGCTGGAGGGTGGTTAAGGCACTTGTCTATGAAGCCTAATGACCCCAGTTCAGTTCTCAGTAACCACATAAAGCCAGATGTACAAAGTGGCACTGGCACATGCATCTGGAGTCTGTTTGCAGTGGCTGGAGGCCCTAGCACACCCACTCTCTCTGTCTGTCCCCCTCCTACTTATCTCTGTTTGTAAATAAATAAATAAATATGCCCTGGATATTGTGGTTTTGCCAAAACATCATTTACTTTGTTGTTAAGGACATAGGAAGGGTTATGTGGATCAAATGTTTCCAAAATTCCCAGACCCAGGTCTTTTTTTGGGGGGGGGGCAGGGACGGTGGTTTTTAAGTGGGGTCTCACTCTTGCCCAGGCTGACCTGGCACTCAGTACTCAGTCTGTAGTCCCAGGCTGGCCTTGAACTAAAATTGAACCTCCTACCTCTCCCTCCCAAGTGCTGGGATTACAGGCATGTACCACACCACACACTTCTTTCCTATTTTAATACTTCATTGGTGCCACATTGCCTCGAAGTAGCAACATTAACACCTCCTGTGGATCCTGGAGAGCCTGGAGTAGTTTTCATTGTATGGAGAGGGCCAACAGCTGTTCCAGCTATTCTGGGAGTGGGGTCCTGTCTCTTCTCCCAGTGAGAAGTTGTTTATATGTAAGTCAGGCTGGCAAATGTAGACTGGTTTGGCACCACAGGCTAACTCTTGCTTCCTTCTCTGCTTCTACTATGCTTCCAAGCAGCAGCTACTCCATCCGCCACTCAATAAGTATGCCAGCCATGAGGTAATGTATGCTTGCTTCCGTTGCTTCAGAAATGTGTCTGGGTGGGGTGGACATTGCTGCAGTCACACTTTCTACTTAGTAAATCCCCCAGCCCAGGATTCTATTCCTCTGGCAGTTTCCTGTCCACTTAAGACCTCCCCTAAGTTTGTGTGGAAGAACTCATGGGAGTGAGACTCCCAAGGCCTCCAGAGGTGACTGTGAACACTATGAAGCTGGGTTCCATCCTGAACTTAAACACTGGTCCTGGATGACTGTGGGGTCATCAGGGAGGGGTGGAGAAGCTGACACATGGACCTGGCACCTCACAGGTAGATTTCTATAGGCCTCTTGTCCCAATGTCCCATAGGAACACTTGTAGTGTGGTCTAATGCTTCTCACTTGCTTGGCTGGGAACACCACCTCAGAAGAGCCCATCTTTGTCAGGGAGACTGGTTGTGTGAGGGCCAGTGGGATGGGGGCTAACCTGATTCTTTTCTGCCTCCTTATCCTCTGATATTTCAGAACTGCCTGTGATTTCCCTTTTACTTGACTTCTCTGAAAGATGGGTTTGAAGGATCCTAGGGCTTCCCATGGTCATAGTGCAGAAAAGCCAAGGGTGTCTTTTTTAATTTTATTTTTTGTGGTCTTGAGGATGAACCCAGGGTCTTGTGTACTCAAGGCAAATTTTCTGCCACCAAGCTGCACCCTAGCTCAGCCAGGGGTATCCACTTAGAATGCGGCAGGGATCCTGCTCACTGTCGTCAGGTTTGCAGTGTTGTGTGAGGCATCTGGGCCTGACTTGGAGCCTCTGAAATGACTCTGGTGGGCTCTGCAGGGCCTTGCGCCCCTTTGTGCTGTGTCACATGTTTGCAGTGCGTGCTACAGCTGGACAGTCCCTGAGGCCTTTCAGCTTGTTCTACATGCCAACACCTCTTCCTTCTCTCTTTAAAGGAATTCTGCAACCTTCAAGTCATTTGAAGACCGAGTGGGGACCATAAAGGTAACTGCCCTGGTGTAGGTTCTTTGGAAGCAAGTGTGTGGCCAGTCGTATCAGCCTCTTTATTACTGCAGATTTAGTTAATTGCAGGAACTCATGCAAGAGGTCCCTTATACCTTCCATGCCATTCCTATAGTAATGATATTCTTATGGAATTTTGGTGATGTCTCAGGACCAGGGCACATAGACAGCATGTTCACCCACCAGGGTCACTCTGTACCTTTAAAGTCACTTTTCCCCTGTCTTTGCTCTTCCACCCCTAATCTGTTCTTTTTTTTTTTTTAATATATTTTTAAATATTTTATTTATTCATTTTCAAGGAGAGAGAGAGAGAGAGAGAGAGAGAGAGAGAGAGAGAGAGAGAGAGAGAAAGCGTGCACCAGCACCACCACCTTGTGGGTCTGGCATATGTGGGTCCTGGGGAATTGAACCAAGGGCCTTAGGCACTGGGGGCAAGTGCCTTAACCACTGAGCCATCTCTCCAGCCCCCCTAATCTGTTCTTCATGTTTATAATTTTGTCATTTCAAGAATGTCATAGGTGTGTTGGTGCACGCCTTTGATTCCAGCATTTGGGAGGCTGAGGTAGGAGTTCAAGGCCAGCCTGAGGCTACAGAATTGAGTTCCAGGTCAAACAAGGCTAGAGTAAGACCTTACCTTGAGCCAAAACAAAACAAAAAGAATGTCACTTTAGGGCTGGGGAGATACCTTAGAAGGTAAAGTACTTGCTGCACAAGCAGGAGGACCTGAATTCAGATCACCAGCACTCATGGTGGCTGGTGCACTTGCAATCCCAGTGCCAGGGAGGCAGAGGCGCTAGTCTAGCTGAATCAGTGAACTGCAGGTCCAATGAGAGCCTGTCCTAACAATGTGAAGAGTGATTGAGGAAGACACCAATTCAACCTCTGGCCTCCACACATATGATACGTGCACACATGTGCATCTACATGCATATGAACACACATATACACATGCATACCACACACAATAAAATTAAATCAAATCCCATTTAATATGCAAGGACCTGCACTACAAAAAAAGGAAAAAAGTTTTAGCCTAGCATTGAAGCTCATGGCTTGATCTCAGCACTTGGAAAGCTGAGGTATGAGGGCAGTGAGTTTGAGGGTTAGCCTGCATGGTGACATCCAACCTCCAAAAAAAAAAAAAAAGCCAGGAGTGGTAGTGCAAGCCTTTAATCACAGCACTTGGGAGGCAGAAGTAGGATTGTTGTGAGTTCAAGGCTATCCTGAGACCATATAGTGAATTCCAGGTCAGCTGGACTAGAGTGAGACCCTACCTTAACCTCCCTCGCTCCCCTCCCCCCCCAAAAAAAATCACATAAGTGGAACCACATACCACATAGTATGTAGTCTTTTGGGAATGAGTTTCTCTCCATGCTGTGTAATTCCCATGGGACCCATTCAGGCTGCCGCCTATCTGTGACTCATTGGTTTTCATTGCTGAGCAGTGATTATGTTGCATAAACCTGTATAGAGAATTGAGTATAGGTTGAGGACCTACCCTGTGTGTTCTATGTTTTATTTTTTTTGGTTTTTCGAGGTAGGGTCTCGCTCTAGTCCAGGCTGACCTGGAATTCACTATGTAGTCTCAGGGTGGCCTTGAACTCACGGCTATCCTCCTACCTCTGTGAGTGCTGGGATTAAAGGCGTGTGCCACCACGCCCGGCTGTTCAGTGTTTTAGGTTTCCTTTCTGATCTTTTCTGTAGTCTAAGGTTGTGGGTGGCAGAGAGAATGACAGCGATACTCTCCCTTCTCCGACGAGTGGTGACCAGCCCCTGACGGATCACACACCTTTCTAAGCTTGTGGTAGCTTAGCAGCCACAGAACATATGGACATACATCTTCATCACAACTGCAACTGCACGACGGAGCAACCAGCCAGGCCAGTGAAGAACTGGATTTGAGGACAGTCATGCCCATCCACATACAGATGTGGCTGCTGCCTTGGCATGAGCTTGTACATAGATGTTTTACACTAAAGTTCATAGATGAAGCATATAGCTGTGCCATCCTTTCTAGGGCCACAGGAAGTAGACAAGGTGGAGGGGCCAGGGGGGTATTGAATGAGAATCCATGCTTTGGAAGTCTCCTTAGCTTCCATGAGGGGAAGGAGAAGTGTCAGGAATATTAAGTGGCATTTCTCAGCATGCCCTACTTCCCTTACACAGAAGAAAAACACTTACCTGGGATGCATTGCTGCCCATTTTCTGAGACCCTAGAAAGGAAACAATATTATTAGTTCTAATTGTTATAATAACAACCTGGCTTTGACAGAAGCAGATTTACTATTTTTTAAATGTAATGAACTATACAAAAATTAATTAGGCGAAACAGCTTTATCATTGGAGAATATTATTTCTTTGGATTCAAGCTGAAATTCAAGCCTTACATTGCCTTATTTGTTTAATAAAATTATACACACACACACACACATAAATGTATGTTCTTTGATGGGTTCTGAGTACTATGTAGAATTTTACATCTGACTTGTGCCACACTGCATATAGCAGTCAGTGTGTTTGATTTCACTAAAACTATCTCATTGTGTATAAAACTTGGTTCTTTCAAAGACTGGCAGGTCTCACTAGTGCCCCTTTCTGGTCCACAGAGCTCCTTGCTTAATGGGGCAGAAGAGCTAAGAGAAGGTAGGAAAGCCTTTAGTACCCTCTGAACAAGATGTGCCCAGCCAAGTGCTGCTTTACAGTTAGCTGGCATGGGTCTGATTCATGGTTCCCACCTGCCTGCTCACTACACAAAACATGAATGAGAAGCAGAACCAGCCCTGCAGGTCAGGTAGAAGATGTGGTTTTGGGTTCAGCCAGAATTGTGCTGTCACCTTTTCTCAAGAGCTACAATTTCTTTCACTTTTTTTTTTTTTTTTTTTGATTGCCACACCCTGTAGCCTCTCTCATGCCAGGGCTCTGTGTGTCAGAAGGCATAGCCTGGAGGGGAGGGGCAGCACTGTGCCTTAGGGGCTCTTAGCAGGGAAGAGACCTTGTCGGCGTGTGCACATCTTTGTACTCCCTTTGGGGGAAAGGGCTACTCAGCTCAGTGTCTGGTTTGATAGAATGCAATAAGTCCCTGGAGACTTTGGATACCCTAGAGGGACTGCAGCACACACAGAACAAGGACACAAGGGCTGAGGTGGAATACCACTTGGTATCCTTTTTCCAGGGTTAGAAACTTGGTGTGAGGGGGCAGGAGTGCAGCACACTGATGTATCTTCCTACAATGCATAACAGGCAATTTGTCAATAAAGCATTTCTTTGGGGGAAAAATCTGTCTACTTGTTTGGTGTGTCTTTTAGGATCATGACAAGAGTGGTGAGTAAACTAGCACACAAGTCATTGCTGCCATAAGCAACACCTTTGGGAGAGACAGGCAAGAGACAATCATAAGTACAAATTTAAAATGATTTTCTTTAAATTTATTTTCAAGCAGGGGGGGGGGCATGTCAGGGCCTTCTGCCATTGCATTTGAACTCCAGATGCATGTGCCACTTGATGTATCTGGCTTTACTTGGGAAATGGGCAATTGAACCCAGGCAGGAAGACTTTGCAAAGCAAGTGTCTTTAACCACTGAGCAATCTTCCCAGTCCACAAATTACAAATCTTTGATTCTATGAATATCAAGGGAGGGAGCTGTGTGAAAGCTGAGTTTTCTGACAAGGATCAGGCAGTCAAAGGGCTTGCGGTTCAATGTCAAGAAGCCCCACTACCTGTCTTCATGAGTGTCATGCTCAGTTAGGGTTGAGCTAGTGTGGTGTAGAGCAAAGGTCTTTGGGAAGGCCCTGTGCTGGCCCTTGCTGTGAAGCTGGGTTGTATTCCGCTGCAAGGAGCTCACTCACCTGGCAGAAATGGGTTTTGGGAAGCCCAGCAGCTTAAGGACTAGGGAGAGGATTATCACCACCATTTAGAAGGCATGATCTCATGCTGTAGATGAGGGGCCATTTGAAATAATGGTGAGGGGTTAGAGAGATGGCTCAGTGGCTAAGGCACTCACCTGCAAAGCTTAATAACCCAGGTTTTATTCTCCAGTACCTACATAAAGCCAGGTACACAAGGTGGCCCATGCATCTGGAGTTCCTTTGTAATGGCAGGAGGCCCTGGTGCACCCATTCTCTTTCTTTGCTTGCAAATAAATAATAAAATATTAAAAAAAAAAAAAAAACATGAGCCAGACGTGGTGACACATGCCTTTAAGCCCAGCACTCTGGAGGGAGGCAAAGATAGGAGGATTGTTCTGAGTTTGAGGCCATTCTGAGACTACCTAGTGAATTTCAGGTCATATTGAGCTAGAGCAAGACCCTACCTGAAAAACCAAAAAGAAAACAACTATATATAAATATATATGTGTGTGTATGTAACAAGTCCCTAAAGGGCCGAGTGCGCAAGGCATGTTGTCCCAGATCAGAAGGGCTGAGTGGCATGGTGGGATGGGGTGTGGCCTTCAGGCTGGACAGAGCCAAACAACAGGTTGCAGCTAGGTCTGGGCTGGAACTTCAGGTCTGTCCCGTCGGCTGCCACAGGAATCTGTGAAGGGTGTTTAGTAGCTACATCTGTGTGTATGTGTGTGCGCGCGCGCGTGCACGCGCATGTATGGGCAAATCAGGGACTTTTTTTTTTTTTTTTTTGGTTTTTCAAGGTAGGGTCTCGCTCTAGCCCAGGCTGACCTGGAATTCACTATGTAGTCTCAGGGTGGCCTTGAACTCATGGTGATCCTCCTACCTCGGCCTCAAGCGCTGGGATTAAAGGCGTGCGCCACCACGCCTGGCAAGACTAGTAGGTGTTTTCAGGCTCGGATGAAGCACTGAGCAAACCCAACTGCCAGACCGGCCTGCGCTCCTTCCGTACATTCTTCCGTGGGACCCGCCTTCCATCCCGTACGGCTGCGGTGGGAGCTGCGGGTTCCGCACACCGCCGCCCTCGGCGGTCAGCCCCAGCACTGCCTCCGTAGGGCGGAGCGTCGGCCCGAGCTCGCGAGTCTCCGGGCCCGGCTGTCAAGAAGCCCCGCCTCCGTGTGGGCGGGGCCTCGGTAGCGCTCTGGGCGCTTGCGCACCCGGCTCTGACCCGCCAGGTCCCACGTCCTTCCGGGGGTGCGCGCGCCAGTGCGGTGCCTGCGTGAGCGTGCGCGTCCTGGCCGCCGGTGCTGCTCCCGCGCCCACTGCCGTCACCGCCGCTGCCCGGGTCCCCAGGCCGAGGAGCAGGACGGCCGGCTGCCCAGCAGCGCGGTGGAACGGGGAGCCGCGAAGCCGGCGGGCGGGCGGGCGGACAGGTGAGCTCGCGGCGGGCGGGCGGGCGGGCCGGCCGGGCCTCGCGGCGGGCGGGGCCGCGGGGAGCCGGTCGAAGGTGAGGCGAGCCAGCCGCCACCGGAAATGGCGGCGACCCTCGGCAGCGGCTCGAGGTCGGCGGGGCCCGGGGGCCGCGAGGCCCCGCTCGACCTTGCGCGCGGGGCGGCGCCGCCGGGGCTTCCTGGGTCCGCGGGGTCCGCGCCCCGCCCCGCCCCCGCCCCGCGGCAGCTGAGCCGCAGCGCCGAGGGCCGCCTTCGGAATGCGGGCTCTGAGGCCGGCCGGGCTTGGGAATTGTCCGCTCGTTGTCAATTTCCCAGGCGTTTGACTTGTAATTACAATGACATTTCAAGAGGTGCTTTGTGTGGGGCTTGAGGTGGAGTATTAAGGACTCATCGGTTTAGGCTCCAGTGTGTCGTGCTCGGTGGCTGGATTAAGAACTCTTGTTTTCCTATCCCTGGGAGGCGATTTCTCAGAATTCATTCAGTTGCGCCTTAGGGGGAAAGAAAGCAAAAGTTTCAGCTTTATTTTCCGGTTGGACTTGGTGGGGTAGATTTGTGTCAGTTATTGAAGCTCTGTGTCCGAATTGTTAAGTCACTTGTCTGTTTGCCAAAAAGCCAACCCAAACACAAATGCATTTTAGTGGCAGTGGAATTTATATATTATTATATTGTCTGTTGAAGGCTCTATTCAACAGTTGTAAATTAATTGTTAATTTATTTGCTTCCTTTAAGGAAATAGCAATTTGTCGAACAAGATGAGACTAGAAGCCAGGACCTAAGGGCCAACGCTTACTGCTAATCACCCAGATAACCCAGGGTGTTCGTGTCTTTTCTCACCTGTGTCAGTGGCCAAGGGCTAGACCAAGTCTGCAGGAATCTGGATGCAGACCCTTGGTTGGAATGGTGGTCTGTCAACCCTTGCAGGGTCTGAGCTTCCTGCCTCTGAACAGTCCTACGTGGTGGTGTCTGGTTCTGTCTAGAATGTTCACTTTCTCTTCTCTGTTCTGTGAACCATTCCCTGACTCTCCTACTTAGTATTTCAACTCTCCACTTCTCATTTGTCCTTCTCCCTTGTCTGCTTAAGCTTTCCACAGTATTTGGATCTTGCTCAGTGTATTTTAACTATCTAACATTTTTCTGTGAGTTAAGTGACTTTTTTAAAGTGTCACTTTCTCAGGTTGACCTCAAATTCACTGTGATCCTTCTACCTCAGCCTGGGAGAGTGCTGGGATTATAGGCATGCACCACCACCACACCCAGCTTTATTTTTTTGGTTTTTCAAGGTAGGGTCTCTTTCTAGACCAGACTGACCTGGAACTCACTGTGTTGTCTCAGGGTGGCCTTGAACTCATGGTCTCATGGTGATCCTCCTACCTCTGCCTCCCGAATGCTGGGATTAAAGGTGTGCACCACCATGCCTTTCTCCAGCTTTATTTTTTTTTTTAAAGAACAGTCTGACACTAGTGTGTGCTCAGTAAATACTTAATGAATAAACATGACTTTAGCAGCAGCTGTGCTATAACCCTGTCACCCAGAAGTCATTGCTGGTGAGTACTGAGCATTCTAAAGTTACAAGCTATATAAAAGTTCATCCTGCCCCACACACACACACACACACACACACACACACAAGTTTTGGGGCTGGAGAGATTACTCAGTAGTTAAAGGCACTTGCTTGTAAGGCCTAACAGCCTGAGTTCGATCCCCCAGTACCCATGTAAAGCTAGATGCACAGGGTGCTGCATACATCTGGAGTTTGTAGAAGCAGGAAGCCCTGGTGCATCCATACTCCCTCTTACTCATTCTTTTTCTCTCTCTCTTTACCTCTTTCTTTCTGTCTCTCAAATAGATATTTAAAATTTTTTCTTAATATTTTGTTTTTAACCGGGCGTGGTGGCGGACTCCTTTAATCCCAGTACTTGGGAGGCAGAGGTAGGAGGATCCCTATGAGTTTGAGGCCACCCTGAGACTACATAGTGAATTCCAGGTCTGCTTGGGCTAGAGTGAGACCCTACCTCAACCCCCTCCCCCCAAAGTTTTGTCTTTGAGATGGGAGAGATAGCTCACTGGGTAAAGCACTTGGTGTGCAAGCATGAGGACCTGAGTTTGGATCCTCAGTACCCATGTGAATGCCAGGCATAGTGCTGCTCACCTGTAATCCTGTGGTGCTGGCCAGGGAAGTGGACATGGGATCCCTAGGGCTTTCTGGTCAGCTTGTTTAATTGAATCAGTTTGAACTCCAGGGTCAGTGAGAGAAATCCTGTCTTGGGGCTGGGGAGATGGCTTGGTGGATAAGAACACTTGCTGTGCAAGCATAAGGACCTGAAACAAACATCTTTTTCCTTTGGTTTCTGTACTGTGTTGTGACATGAGGTAACTGGGTATGATTGAGTCATCTGCCTGGTTCTCTTAAAGAGGGTTTTTTTTTTTTGGTTTATTAAGGTAGGGTCTCACTCTAGCCCAGGCTGACCTGGAATTCACTATTTAGTCTCAGGGTGGCCTCAAACTCACAGCAATTTTCCTACTTCTGCCTCCCAAGTGCCGGGATTAAAGTCATACACCACCATGCCTGGCCTTTTGGTTTTTCAAGGTAAGGTCTCGCTCTAGCCCAGGCTGACCTGGAATTCACTTATGTAGTCTCAGGGTGGCCTTGAACTCCTCCTACCTCTGCCTCCGTGCACCACCATGCCCGGCTTTTTTTTTTTTTTTTTTTTTTAATCAGAGACAAGATCTTCCTATGTAGCACAGGCTGGCCTGTAATTTGGGATCCTCCTGCCATTGCAAACGAACTCCAGATGCATGCACCACCTTGTGCATCTGGCTTTAATGGGTACTGGGGAATTGAACTGGGGTCTTTTAGCACTTCAGGCCAGTATCTTTACCACTGAGCCCTTTTTCCAGTCCTAAATAAAAATATTTTTAAAAATAAACAAATGACTAAAATGCAGTGATGCTGGGGCTGAATATAGGGTGCTTTGTCTGAGATAGAGGTTTGCTTCTGAAGGCAGAGGGCAAGGTGAGTGTAAAGTGTGGGGTTTGGAGTATATAATGCTGTATGCCAACCATATTAGCAAATGAAAATAGTTTTCTTCAGTAGAGAAACAAACTAGAGCTGTTTGCATGGAAATGAAACCTGAGCAGCAGTCCTGCACATAAGGACCCTTAGTGTCCCATGTCGGGCCTTGGTTCAAAATGTAGCACTTAGGGAGGCCTGAGGGTATATATCAGACCTTGGGTTTGACCCCTGACACCCCAAAGAAAAAGTACCACTCCTAAAATGAGGCTCATTAGTCTGTACTAGAGAGTCTGGGTAGGAGCGTGGTCTCTGTCAGGCACACCTCCTATCACACTTTCTCTTTCTCTGTACATCAGCCAATCTAGACTTTTCTGTAAAGAGGACAAGACTGGAGCGTACACCACCAGGTCTCCTGCTTCTGAGTCTCTCCACTCTATAAAATGAAGGTAATGGTTCCTACCCCACTTCCTTTTGGAAAAGCAAAGAAAGGATAAATGAAAGGAAAACTCATAGGCTGCTTCCTAAATAGAAGTGACAAAGATGATAAAAATAGTGGTAGTCTTATTTTGGGAAAATAACTACCCGTAAGACACCCTTAATCTTAAGGCCTGGGTTACTGTGCCAAGCTGCTCTAAGTGATAGCATCCCTGATGAGGATTAGTAGCTAGTCTGTTACCTGTCACTGGCAACTAAACCCAAGATTTAAGGATTACCCAACATTCTTTAGTGTGGATTTTGTTCCTTCAGACACTTTAACATTAAAAGCTGCTTCTGCCTTTTTTTTTAAAGGCAAGGTCTTGCTCTAGCCCAGGCTGACCTGGAACTCTAGCCTCAGACTGGCCTCCAATTTACTGGAACCTTCGACCTTGGCTTCTTGAGTACTGGGATTACAGGTGTGAGCCACCATATCCAGCTGTGCTGCTTTTTTGTTGTTGTTGTTTGTTTATTTTTTCCAGGTAGTGTCTCACTCTAACCCAGGATGGCCTTGAACTCACAGCTATCCTACCTCTGCCCTCCAAGTGTTGGGATTTAAGGCATGCAACACCCAGCCTAGATTGTTTTGCTTTACTTTTATTTTATTTTGTTTTTTTTGAGGTAGCCTTTCTAGCCCAGGCTGACCTGTAATTCACTAAGTAGTCTCAGGGTGGCCTCAAACTCAAGGCAATCCTCCTACCTTTGCCTCTAGAATACTGGGACTAAAGGCATGCAGCACTATGCTCAGCTTTATTTTTATTTTTTAATATTTATTTGAGAAAGATTGAGGAGAGAGAGTGATAGAGAATAGGTGTACCAGGGCCTCCTGCCACTGCAAAGGAACTCTAGAAGTATGGGCCACTTTGTGTATCTGGTTTTACATGGATACTGGGGAATCAAACCCGGGATGACAGGCTTTGCAAGCAAGTGCCTTTAACCACTGAACCATCTCTCTCTAGTCCATGCTCTGCTTTATTCTTAATATGTGGTACCTTTTTTTCTTCATTCTCCAGGCAGGGAGACCTTGCACTCACTCTATCCCAGATTATCCTCAAATTTATAGCAATCCTCCTGCCTCAAGTTTCTTGAGTGCTAGGATTATTGGCATGAGCCACCATACCTAGCTCTAGGTCCAGGTCTGTACAGATAAAAATTGCTTTAAACTGCAAGAGCTTTATGAGTTGGAAAATATATTAAGTGAGGTAACTCAGATAGAGAAAGACAAAAACTACATTTTGGGCTGGAGAGATGGCTCAACGGTTAAGGCACTTGCCTCCAGTGCCTAGGTCCCCGGGTTCAATTCCCCAGGACCCACATAAGCCAGACCCACAAGGTGGTGGCCCTGGTGTTCTCTCTCTCTCTCTCTCTCTCTCTCTCTCTCTCTCTCTCTCTCTGTAGATCTCTGCTTGAAAATGAATAAATAAAATATTAAAAAACAAACATATTTTTAAAAACTAATAAAATATTTAAAAAACTGCATTTTCTCTCTCATGTGAATTCTAGCTTAGAGCCTTTGTATATGTAATTGTAGGGAAGAATGTGTGTAGATGCCAAGGAATTAGAAAGGAACCCATGAGGGCTGGAGAGATGGCTCAGAGGTTAAGGCACTTGCCTCCAGTGCCTAAGGCCCCAGGTTCAATTCCCCAGGACCCACATAAGCCAGACCCACAAGGTGGTAGCCCTGGTGTGCACTCTCTCTCTCTCCTCTCTCTCTCTCTCCTCTCTCTCTCTCTCTCTCTCTCTCTCTCTCTTTCTGTCTGTCTGTATCTCTGCTTGAAAATGAATAAATAAAATATTTTTTAAAAAAAAGAAAGTCAGGAAGAATGCTAGGGGTGTGAGGAGAGAAAAAATATATACATATATGTATGTATGCTAAAATTGAAGGATTTTGCAGATTCTTCTATCATTGATATTTTAATATTTCCATGTCAAAATTGCAGAAATGAAGCACAGCATCTCATTCTTCAAAGAAAGGGGATAGTGAGGTCAGGTTTGGGAGAAGTCACTGAAATTTTTTTTCATGAAAATTTTTGATCAGTTTCCTGTCCACTGTTTTGCTTCAGTCCAAAATCACTCTACGTTTTTCATGAGTGATTTGTAAAACTTAGTTTATAGCAGATAACTTCGTCATTTATTTCTGAATATATTAAACCTAATAGTTTAGGGTTATTGCTTTTTTTTTTTTTTTTTTTTTTTTTGAGGTAAGGTCTCACTCTAGCCCAGGCTGACCTGGAACTCTCTCTAGTCTCAGGTTGACCTCGAATTCACAGCGGTCCTCCTACCTCTGCCTCCTAAGTACTAGGATTAAAGGTTTTGTGGTATGTGATAGGTCCTGGTGCTCAGTGAATGTTCCTTGAACATGTATGAGTATGAGTGAACCTTATTATCTCACATTGTTGATGCTTTTATTGTCCATTTAATTGTTATATAATAAACTTTAACATCGCCAGCAAAAATAGTGTTTTACAAGATGAAATGTATAGAATCCTTTGCTATATCCTAAGTAATGTTTACCTATTGGCTATACAGTTATTATTCTGGTGAGTCAGGGGATTTGGAAGGAGGGAGCCCTGTCAGCTGTGTCCCTTTGGGAAAGAAGTATGACCTGCCTCTTAAGATTTTCTGCCTTTGGTGACTGCTCTTTTCACCAGGTGGATTGGAAATGTTCCAGTGAAAGAGCAGAACCAAATAGTCCCTTGTATCTTAACTCAAGAGTCACCTAAATGGATGCTGGCTGAATTCAGGGGCAGAGGTCCAAGACTGCAGACTCCTCATCTGACAGTCCTTTCCTAAATGAGGGCAAGGAGGTGGAGTGGGGCGAGTCTTAGCTTTGCAGGGAATGTGCCTCTCACTGTTTGCCTTTCATTTTCTCCTGTTCATGGAAGGGGATTAGTATCTAGATAGCCCTATTGTGTTTTTCTGAACTAAATAGGATTTCTTTTTCTTTTTTTGGTTTTTCGAGGTAGAGTCTCGCTCTAGCCCAGGCTGACCTGGAATTCACTCTGTAGTCTCAGGGTGGCCTTGAACTCACAGCGATCCTCCTACCTCTGCCTCCTGAGAGCTGGGATTAAAGGCATGCGCCACCACGCCCGGCTAAATAGGATTTCTGTAAGGCTAATTCTATGTCAGAGTACAAACTATCACCCTTGACATTTATTACCAAATTCTACCTCTCCTAGCACTTATCTTTGTCTTTTCTTGTTTATTCTAGTAAGGCTTTGAAGCTGTATTTGAACAACTATAGGGCTTGATATTATCCTTCTATTATTTATTTTTTAATATCTCGTTTATTTCTGAGAGAGAGTGTGTGTGTGTGTGTGTGTGTGTGTGTGAATGGGCACACCAGAGTCTCCTGCCACTGCAAACGAACTCCAGACGCATGCACCACTTTGTGCATCTAGCTTTACGTGGGTATTGGGGAGTCAACCTGGGCCATCAGGCTTTGCAAGAAAGCACCTTTAACTGCTAAGCCATATCTCCAGTCCCCTATTTTTTTGGGGGGGGAATAATTATTTATTGAGAGAGGCAGAGAGAGAGAGTGAGCCAGGGCATCCTGCCACTGCAAATGAACTCAAGATGCATGTGCCACTTTGTTCATCTGGCTTTATGTGGGTTCTGGAGATTCAAACTCAGGCTATCAGACTTTGCAAGCCAGTGCCTTTAACTGCTGAGCTATCTCTCCAGCCTGGACTTGATATTAAAATCCGAGGTGTTTTTTTTTCCCCTAGTTGCAATAAATTTTCTATAGTTCTCTTTTGTGTCCTTTAAAATAAGAAATTTCTTATTGTTTTAAACAGACTTCTTAAAGTACATCAAACCAGTCAACATCAGTTTTTTTTTAGATTAGCTAACAAAGAAGTTGTATCCAGATAAGGGCTTTTATTAGGCTGTATTCATTTTATACTTTGTTTTTCTTGTGTTTTCAAGGTAGCGTCTCACTCTAGCCCAGGCTGACCTGGAATTCACTCTGTAGTCCCAGGCTGGACTCCTCACAGTGCTCCCCCTACCTCTGCCTCTCAAGTGCTGGGATTAAAGGCGTGCACCACCACACCCAACCCATGTTATACTTTTTTTTAAAAAAATATTTTATTTATTCATTTTCAAGCAGAGAGAGAGAGAGAGAGAGAGAGAGAGAGAGAGAGAGAGAGAGAGAGAGAGAGAGAGAGCGCACCAGGGCCACCACCTTGTGGGTCTGGCTCATGTGGGTCCTGGGGAATTGAACCAGGGGCCTTAGGCACTGGAGGCAAGTGCCTTAACCGCTGAACCATCTCTCCAGCCCATTTTTTTTAATATTTTATTTATTCATTTTCAAACAGAGAGAGAGAGAGAGAGAGAGAACCAGGGCCACCACCTTGTGGGTCTGGCTTATGTGGGTCCTGGGGAATTGAACTCGGGGCCTTAGGCACTAGAGGCAAGTGCCTTAACCGCTGAGCCATCTCTCCAGCCCCGCATGTTATACTTTTAATTACAAGATTTAACACATGGAAATTTTAAGAAAAAGATTGTGACAATCTAATGGTCAAGTTTAATATTTATTTTCTGTCTAACCCATATTGGCTTTAAACTTGCTGTGCTTTGCCTCATCCTATCTAGTTTTGGGGCTATAGTAATGTGCCACCATGTTCAACTCCAATTTTGTCTTTGTTTTTTTTTCTTCTATTTTTTTTTTTTTTTTTTGAGGTAGGGTCTCGCTCTAGTCCAGGCTGACTTGGAATTCACTATGTAGTCTCAGGGTGGCCTTGAACTCAAGGCAATCCTACCTCTGCCTCCCGAGTGCTGGGATTAAAGGCGTGCGCCACCACGCCCAGCTTCCAATTTAGTCTTGATCTGAAAACTAAGTCTCCCATTGGAGAATGACTAAAGTGTTTCTTTTTTTCTTTTTTTTTTTTTAAAGTGGTACAGTGTTTCTTAACTTGCCACAATTTTGAAAAAAAAATGATTTCTTAGATATTCCCTGAGATATTCTCTGAAGTAATCTAAAGTGATAACTGGTTTGAACAGGCACTCTGGCACGGTTACTTAATATGCATTGCCCTAATCCACAGGAAAGCCTCTGACACTGAGTTACTTACTGTATTCTGTAGAGTAAAGGTATGGTATTGAAGAATAAGCACAAATAATGCCATCATGCGTGTTGAAACAGCAACAGAGAATTTACAAAATTACTTCTTATAAATCCATTTCTGACTCATTTTGGTTGTTTATTTCTCCTGAACCTCCAAGCCTCTGCCTCTTGCCCTCCACAAGGCAGGTGCTCTGCGTTTTTTTCTTTCCTTTTCTTAATCTAATAAAGGCTCTTTAAGTCTTACCAGAAAAAAAAAATCCATTTCTGTTGGTGCCTTTTTTTTTTCTTTCATCATTCTGCCTAGTTTTTGTAATCCTAACTGAATGTTACCACCAGATAGGCTCACTACATCCTCTTTCTAGGTGTATAGCTTTGGTGTGGCTCTCATACTTGTTTCATCTGCCCTTGCTTTTTTTAGGTTTTTCCCAACCTCCCTCCCTCTCTTTCTTCCTCTTTTTGGTTTTTTTTTTTTTTTTTTTGAGGTAGGGTTTTGCTCTAGTCCAGGCTGACAATGATTCTCCAGACTGGCCTTCAACTCGGGGAAATACTACTTCAGCCTCCCAGAGTGCTGGGTTAAAGGCATAAACCACCATGCCCAGTTTCCTGCTTTTGTTGTTGTTCTTTCAGGTAGGTTCTCTAGCCCTGGCTGACCTGGAATTCATTCTGTAGTACCAAGCTGACCTCGAACTCATGATGATTTTCCTATTTCGGCCTCCCAAGTGCTGGTATTAAAGGCATGTGCCCCCACACCTGGCCCCACTTCTTTTTCTTTTTTTTAATTAAAAGTTACATGTGAGATTATTCTTGTTATTCATGGTGACAAACACTATAATCCAAGTACTCAAGAGGCTGAGGCAGGAGGAGGCTCTCAAATTTGTGGTTGGCCTGAATTTCATAGTGAATCCCTCTCTAGGGTTGCTGGATGTGGTGGCACGCACCTTTAATCCCAGCACTTGGGAGGTAGATGTAGGAGGATTGCCATGAGTTTGAGGCCACCCTAGGACTACATAGTGCATTTCATGTCACCCTGGGCTAGAGCAAGACCCTACCTCGAAAAACAAAAAATAAGGGAGCCTGGCATGGCTGTGCACACCTTTAATCCTAGCACTCAGGAGGATTACAGTGAGTTCCAGATCAGCCTTGGGCTACAAAGTGAATTCCAGGTCAGTCTGGGCTAGAGTGAGACCCTACCTAGATAAGAAACAAAATATATAAAATGAAAAACTTCTCTCTCTTTAGTTTTTCCGAGGTTGGGTCTCTAGCCTAGGCTGACCTGGAATTCACTATGTAATCTCAGGGTGGCCTCGAACTCACAGTGATCCTCATCCTCCTACCTCTGTCTCCCAAGTGCTGGGATTAAAGGTATGCGACACCAAGCCTGGCTTGAAAATTTTCTCTTTTTTTTTTTTAAATATTTTATTTATTCATT
>PVHP010023968.1:0-26866 GCA_004024765.1 Zapus hudsonius | reverse complement strand
GCTGAGCCATCTCTCCAGCCCCCCAAACATTTTCTTATTGCTTCAAAAACTTAATCTACAAAAAATTATATGCCCTCTTATATCATTTTTGGTACATGAATTTTCAAATATTATTGTGTAATATCTTCTAGGTTGGGTTATGTGGCTCACAAAGAAAATGTCATTTTCAGACCAAGATGATGACCATGCCTGGTCTGTCTTCAGGATGCTCAGGATGTGCTAGATATATAGTTGTTGCAGTATATTGTACAGGGACTAAAGACACACACACTTTGTACATCTTCACTAAAGACACAATATTTACTTCCAGAGTACCTTAGGTGAAAGTATGGAGAAAATAATCTTTATATATCATGGGCCAAGTCTGTTTAAAGGATAGTATGGGAAAAATTGGAAAGAAGATGGTACATTGCACATTTCAATTGCTTAATATTAGAAAATATTGGAATGGATCTTGTTTTCACAACACTGATACATCCTTTTTCATCACCTATACTGTAGGACAACATCAACCCCTATTACACGCACGAACCAGGAGTATTAAGGTTAAGATGTAGCTATAGAGAGAAAAGTGGAGCTGTCGATAAAGCACGAAGAAAGTGAAAAATTTCATAAATGCCATGGCTGCTTTTTAAAAATCCTTCACATAACATTTTTCTTCAAGGATTGATATTGGTTAGCATCTACTCTCTGAGTCTGCTTCTTAATTTTCAAGGATGATGTCATGTTTCTTTGCAGGCATTAACACATTATTGTTCCTTAAAGGTAGTATTAGGAGATTGTATTAATTTTTTAAATTGTCATATCTTATTTCAAACGTACAGCACAATTTTGTGACCTACTAGAAATTGAGAGAGTGCTTAGAATGTACTTTACAGAATTTTACAAGTTATTTCTAAATGTAACAAAACAATCTTTAGTACTGACAAGGTAATGTAGAGATACATGCTTATTGCATTGGTTGCTTCTTTTTATTACTGTGACAAAATACTGGAATGAAGGAAGTTTAAGGGTTATATTATCAGAACAATAAAATAGAAACATGGCTCCCTAGGATTCTGATTCTATCAGAGAAACTTATAATTTACTTTTATAATGGGCAGAAGTTAAATATTCAAAGTATTAAAATTTCAAAAACTAGTTCTTGATTTTTTTGTTTTTTCTTCAAAGTAGGGTCTCACTCAAGCCCAACCTAACCTATAATTTACTCTGTAGACCACGCTGGCCTCAAACTCATGGCGATCTTCTTACCTCTGACTCCCATGTGCTGGGATTAGAGGCATACATGAGATTCATTTTAAAAATGATACTTCCTTTGTATGATGTAATTAATTCAAATATTAATTCAAATTATATAATGGGCACATTTTATCTAGAAAATATAATTTTATATTAACAAATCATTAAATTTTTAAGCATGTTAGTAACTGAAACACAAGTTGATCTATTGTAACTATGGAAACAGAGATAAATATCTAAAGGTGAGGAGAGAAGAAACCAAGAAATGTTCTTGACAAACTGACAGGACAAAACTTTGAGGGATAGGAAAATGCAATTATGATCTGGGAAATATATAGTGTCAATTTTCATTAAAGTTACTAGAAATGGAGAGAGTATTACATGTATTAATTGGACAATTAGTTTGGACTTTGTAGTGGTAAGGTGACAGAAATCTATCTTAGTCAGCTTAAGCAATGAAGTGCATTAATTTACTCACCTAATTGATAGTTGATAGATTCAGGGATGCAATGGAGCCTCAGAAAAGCCACATGGATTTCTCCAATTTTGGTAAGTCTCTATGTAGATCTTCCCTGTCAAACCGTGTTTAGAGTAAGTGTGTGATCTCAAGTTAGCTTGTTCCACAGGATGAAAGAAGGCCTTTGTCAGCAGCACGCTTCTTCACTAAAAGGCCATTATCCTTCCCTTCTCTCAAATTTAAACAATAATTTTCTTAGCTAAGGTCCTTTTAGACCCAAACTGAGTCAAGTGAACATTCCTGTGTGGATCACACTTGGCCACATGGGTGTGTGCACTGACTGAACTCAGAGCATGTTAGGATGCCACTCCTGGACATTCAGTAAAGACCAAGGCACCATCTACTGGAAACACAAACTGATCATGGAGGAAAACATCTTCCCGTGCAAAACTTTTATATTCATGGCTATTAATTCAATAATTCTAAAGATTTAAGTGTAAGGAACCTAGTCAAACCTTTTAGGAGGCCATTGCCCTCATACCAAAATCAAACAAAGTCAAAAATCCAAAGAAACTAAACTAAACCAAACCATAACAAAACCCCTATAGAGCTATACCTATGATGAATACAGTTGTGAAAGTCTTCAATATTACTATCAAACCAAATTCAATACCATATGATTATACACAATGATCAGGTGAGACTCATGTTTGGAGAGGAAGATCAATACAAAACTCAATAAGCATGACACAAGATAGCAACATAATGAAGAGAAAAATAAATATGTCCTTTGAATTGGTACAGAAGAGGCACCTGATAAGATTCAATCTCCATTTATATTAAAACAATAGCCCTCATCAATTAGACTTCTCACAGAAAAGGTTACATATGAAGAACTCATGACCAATATTATACTAAATAAAGAAAAAACTGATCTAAGATGAGGGACAAGAAAGGTTTGCTGTGACCACTCTCCTTCACTCTTAGCACTAGAAGTCTGATCATCAATCTGCTAATGGACACTTCAAATGTAGAGAAGAAGCTCTTATTCAGGTTTGTGGATGATATGTCTATGCATATGAAACCTAGCTAAACACGCCATTAAAAGATGATGGGAATCATAAATGAAATGCTTAAATAGCAGGTTATAATGAAGATAAAAATGGAAATATTTCTACATAAAAATAGTAAAGTTACTGGAAAAAAACCTGAATAAACCAAGGAAGTGACCTCTACCTAGAAAGCCCTAAAATACTGGGGAAATAATATAAGAAAAGGAAATTACATAAGATGTGCAAAAATGGAAAGACATCCTATTGTGGCCTCTTATACCCATTATAAAAGTGACCCGATTACCAGTGAAAAGTCTACAGATTCGTGTCAAAATGCAATGACTTCCTTCAGAGAAATAGGGGGAAAAACTAGAAAAGATACAGAAAAGCTAAAGTGATCCTGAGGAAAAATAAAGATAAAAACAAAAAGTAAATCAGGCTGGAAGCTTCTCAATGCCTGGTTTTGATACCTCTAAAACATATGGCTAATGCAACAGTATGCTATTGGTCATGGTGACATATACTTGAATTCCAGGACTCAGAATATGGGAAAACAAAACCAGACCTCTAGTTCAATGCCAACACTGGTTGTTTAACAAGTTCAAAACCAGCCTTTTATTGTGGTTTGATTGTGAAATATACCCCACAGACTCATGTCTTTGAGAAGTTGGTCTCCAACTGGTGGCTAAATTGAGAAGATTATGGAACCTTTAGGGGGTGGAGTCTTGCTGGAAAAAATGGGCCATTGGTGAGAGGGTTTTGTAGCCCTTAATTAAAAAAAAATGAGGTTTTATAGCCTGATCCCATTTTGTGTTCTTCTTGTGCTTCCTGCCAACTGATGGTAGAAGCCAAATAGCTACACCTTCCCCACAATCACAGAGTCTACCTTTGAAACTGTAAGATGAACCCTTTCCTTCCTTGTTTTTTTTTTTTTAATTTTACAGGGGTCCAAAAATAGTCAGGTATTTTTTTTCAGCAATTAAAAGATACTGATATAGGATATTGGTAATGAGAGTATGGTCACTGCTGCCATAAACCTGACCATGAGGTTCACAAACCTTTGTAATTCATTTGCAGGAGGAATGTGGTAAAGTTTGGAACACTGTGTTCGATCAGCCTTGGAGCGCTCGCTGTAAGCACAGTTTCATGGGCCTTCCTTCCTCTTGTGAGTATGGAGAAATGTAGACTCAGGATTCAGTTCTAAGGTTTCTGAGAGAAGAAGGACTCTATGGGGAAGGGGTCTAGAGGAAATTCATGCTATATTCTGGTAAAGAATCTGAGAACTTAAATAAGACTGAATTTAAAGGTAATGGACAGGATGTACTTTTTGGGAATTTCAAGACAGAATGGCACTGAATCTGTGGTGTGGCTACAGTTCAGCATTCTTATTCAGTTGTTCAGTGAAACAGAACATTAAAACAAAAAAGTAAGAAAAATGTAGCATTTGATAAGAAATGGGAGCAAGTTTATAGTTTTGAAAGCAGCTGTATTTATGAAATAGATTAGCATCATTAAAGAGAAGCCTGCTTCTCTGTGCCGGGACACTGGGAAGGGTGTTTTGAGGTCAAGACCCTGCCCATTGAAGGCTCTAGTTTGTGAGAATGCAAATTCATTTAAAAGAAAAAAGGCCTGAAGAAAAAATACTGAAGGAGTTGTTTTTTTTTCTCCTTAAAAACAGCTGTTTGAATGCAGCAACCAAGAGAAACATGGGCTGCTAGAGCTGAAGACCAAGACAGCCAAATCCAGCCTGACCAAAAGAACTCCTTGGCATCATGCATATGGTTCTACTGACCATCAACATATTTCATGATTTGATGCCAAATTGTGCTTTGGATGTAGTGATAACCTCTCACGAATTCTACCTGGTCCCTTGGGTTTTCTCAACATCTCCAGGCATATAAACCTAGTTTGATCTTTGCACTGTGGCACCTGATGTCCTTCTTCCTAAATAAACTCTTATATCAATTAGGACCTATCAAAAAATTAAAATATATATATATATATATATATATATATATATATATATATATATATATATACATAATTGAGGGGGTCATGGTGTCTTGCTCCATGATTTCAGAGAGCAGCTGAGGCTAGGCGAAGTATGACTGGGCTGGCCAAGGTCTCTCTGCAAGGAGGCCCTGAGAGGCCATTGCATGGAGCAGCAAGGATAAAGTCTAAGGAGCAATAGAGACTCCACCAGAGCTGGAGGGATAGAGCTACCCAAACCTTTTAGAAACCAGAAAGTTTCATCACAAGTTCCAGATTCCAGAACTGGCACTCTTCGCTGGCTTTCCATCTTGCTTGGTCCAAGTTTTCCTTGCTAAGCTCTCCTTCCTTCCCTTTGGAATGGGAATGTTTGCTCTGCTTCATTTTAAGTTGGAAGTATGTACATTTTTTTCTTAAATTTTACAAGTGGTGAGAAGCTTATGAAGCAAAGGATAGAGTCAAGAGAGTTAAGAACTAATCCTCAGCAAGAGAGACAAAATATTTGCAAATTTTACATCTGACAAGGGGTTGTCATCCATAATATATAAGGAATTCAAAAACATGAATATTTTTTAAAGCCCACTTTAAAAAACAGTGGTCCAAAGAACTAAACAAACACTTCTCAAAAGATGTACAAATGTCCAACAAATATATGGATCAAATATTTAATTTTACTAATCAGAGAAATGCAAATAAAAATGACATGAGTTATCTAGAATGGTAATATTTAAAAAGACAAAAAAGAGAAATGTTTGAGAAGATTTGGGGAAATGGATGCTTTTTTGTAGTACTGATGGAAATGTAAATTAATTCAGCCATTATGGAAAACAAAATGGGTATTCCATTGAAAAGCAAAGACCTAAAAATAGAATTACCATCTAGTTCAATGATTATGCCACTGGATTTATAGTTAGAAGAAATGAAATATTTTCATGAAAGAATTTATAGAGTGAAAATCAAGGTAATAATTTCAAAATACTATATTATTATATAATGTGTAACTGTTACTGAAAGTTAAGAATCCAGAAAACACTCAAAATTTGAATTTGCAAGAAGAAATCCATAGAAGACATTAAAAATATCAAAATGTTTAGAATTTCTAAAGTTTATTACTCACACACACACACATATATATACACTGATGTATATATGTGTATAAATATTTGTTTCAGAATAAAACAGCAAAAATAAGTTTTTAAGAAAGAGAGCCAAGTTAATATCAAATGAAAAGAATGGCAACTAGTATTTAAATTCTGAAAAATCATTATAAGACATTGAGTTATTTCTAACTTTTAAAAACTTATTTATTGTTAATTAGATAAATTGTATGAACAAGTCTTGTGATGGTACCCCCATTTCTACCTTCCCTGTCCCCAACCTGCTGAGGGTCCTGCTCAATGGGACTTCTGGACCTGTCCATGGGATAGGGGGTTATGAATTGTACATGCAATAGCCAGGTTTTTTTGTGTGTGTGTGTTTGTGTTGTAGGTGCTGTTGTTGTAATTAACAGGGTCAATGTCTCTCTGGATATTTTCCCCCACCATGGCTCTTACAATCTTTCTGTTTTCTCTTCCACAGAGTTCCCTGGGTCATGGAGGGGAGTTTTAAATCTGTTTTACTGTTGAGATCTTAAGAATCTCTGGATTTCTGCTTTGGACTGTGTTGGATATCCTGGGTGTTTCTCTATTGCTCTTTCACAGGTTGTCTGACTTGCTTTGGAGGTACTTCTCTTGCTCATCTTCCCACTTCCTTGTTTGGGCCCTAAATGATGGGTTAGAGGTGGTTCATCTGCTGCCAGGGTATCAGCCATCATATCAGGTCCTGTTGGTGGAATTGGGTTGTCTACAGTTCTCGCTGCCTTCTGAAAAGCACAAACAGAATCCCCAATGGAGAGTGAGATCAGTATAGGTTAAATGACACAAACAATGTCAATTTGGCAAGATTATAATGGGTGTAGTCTCTCTGCATACCTCTGGGAAGTTGGAGTTTCCCTCTGAAGTCTGGATTCTTGGTCTCCATAAGAATTTGACTTGGATCCCAGTTCCGCCTAGGGGTTCACTGCCACTGAGTGGATCTCAGCCAATCAGCAAGCCATTGATTACCCACCTAATTTAAGCGCCACTATTGCGCAGATGGATTGCTGGTTTCTGCCATATAGCTGTGTCCACTACTGTTGGACCCAGCCTGGCTGCATATCTGAGAGCTAAGTTTTAATATGCATTCGGATGAGAGCATGGTAGCTCATGCCTTTTGTTCCTAGCACACCTGTGCCCCCAGGAGGCAGGGGGATGGCTGACAGCCCTGAATCCTGTTTACAAGTGCTAATAGGTTTTACTCCTGCTGGCTGAGTTCCTGTGTTCCTGTTTACTGAGCCCCCTTTGTGTAAGAGATAAGGCAATGCTACCCATCCCTAGATTGTATAAAAGGTTGGATGTGAAAATAAAGTTTTGAGATCTGCTTGGACACTTCTTCCGGCTGCGTGTGATTGTCCAGCCGCCGCACTCACCTTTCCTCGATTGAGCCAGGTCTCCTGCTGGCCAGAGAGACTGAGGCTCACGTAGCAGGGGGCCAGGGACCCGTGCGGTAAGACATCTGGAGAAGCACCCCAACACACTACATTCTCATAACATTGGCCAGTGTTGTATATCAATGTCCCCTGCTTTCTCCAAATATCATTGCTTGTGTATAATGTGCACATTTTCCCCTGGCAGCTCATGGAACACCTTTCAACTCATGTAATACCTAGGCAGGCTACCCTCTGGGAGCCAGTTCCCTTTCTGGACCCAGCAGGGTCTCAGTGCTGTGTGAGTACTGTCTGTGGGGTCTTCAACAATAGGGTCTTATCTCTTGCCTGGAGCGGGTATTGAGGAGCTTTGACATAAGCCTGTCTTGTTTTGGGGAACCTCATAGGTCTCTTTGATCAACAGCTCAGTGTGGGTAGTAACCAATTACTGTGACAGGGAGTTACAGGCCAGAACCACTTGTTTTGGGGTTAGGCTTCCTCCCGCCATCTTCAAGGCCCTTCTTTCCAGAGGATGCCCCCAGCTTCCTCAGGAGCTTACAGTACCCATGGTCCCCTGTAAGGACTGATCCAGACGGCCCACAGAGGAGGATATCCAGCTGATTTGGGATGGGGAAGAGGGGCATTGGGGAACTGGGGATAACAACTTATTGTTTGCCCATTAAATAATGTAACTCCTTATGGACAATAAAAAAAAAGAAAGTAAGGATTTTATGGTATCAACTCATTATAGGTTTAGATTAGTGTTTATCTCCCCTGCCCTCCCATTCCTTCTGTCACTTTCGTCAGGTAATTGCAGAAAATAGCTGTATCAAGTTTCTACTTAGATCTCATTTCTTTGTTCCAACATGTCTCCATAATAGGCCATTAGATATATGCTAGATAGCCAAATAATAATTTTGTGTCCACTTTCTCTATCATCATGTTTAAAGTCTGTGGATAAATAAATTACTATAAGCTGCTGAGATAAATGGAGACAAGAAAAAATGACAAAAGCTTAATGTGAGCAGGGAGATGATAGATTTTTATGGGCTATGGAAGCCATCAAAGAGGAATAATTCTCCAAGAGTATCTAAGAACATAACAATGTTTTCAGAACACTTACAAATGTGTGAGAGCTTTATATTTATTCTACTTTAGTGAGGCCAAAATTGTAAATGGCATTAATGTTTATGTTATTGATTAATTGCTACCTTATTTAGAGTTGGTTCTTAGCTCCATACTTTGAAAAGCTCAAGAAGTAGCAAATCTCTGCCTATGCACTCCATGAAGCATTGTTTCACATGGTCTGGTACTAAGCCATTTAGAAGTTTTAGTAGCTTTAGCAAGTTCTACATGTCTGATGACAATAGCGTGAGGAACACCTCCGTGTGAACTGGGTAATTATGCCACCGAGTCTGGGCAGGGTAATTGATACAGGGGCATTCTGGCTGTGGTGTGGCTGAGCATTCACAAAGTTTTGGTGACTTCAGACCAGGTGTCCTTTAATGTAATGAGTAGAGCATGTGGTTCAGAGAGCTCTTACCTAAGGGGTGGCCCATACTTCAAGGGAGGATAAAGCTTCAGTTAAAATATTAATCCAAAGAGGAGAGAGAAGACTTAATTAAGTCATGGGGTGAAGCCATGAGTTTTTCTCTAGTAGAAAACATAATCCTCTAAAAACTTCCTGAGCTTGAGTACATCTTAGAATATGGTAGAACCTTGCAAGACTGAAGCTACTTCCCTTGACAAACTGACATTCAGAAGTCATTGAATAGATTTTTCTTTGTACCTGCCAATTTTTTTGCCCTTACCATTTTAAAATTTCAAATAAAACTTTATAAATCAGGGCTTGAGAGATGGCTCAGCAGTTAAGGCACTTGACCTGCAAAACCCAATGACCCGAGTTTGAATCCCCAGTGCCCACGTAAAGCCAGATGTACAAAGTGGCACATGCATCTGGAGTTTGCTTGCAATGGCTAGAGGCCCTGGCATGCCCATTCCCTCTATGTCTCTGTCTGTCTCTCTCTCTCTCTCTCTCTCTCTCTGGCTGCAAATAAATAAATAAAAACAAAATATTTTAAAAGGAAGAAGGTTGGAAACAAAAAAACCCACAAGGTAAAATTTCTACATTTCTTTGCTAATAGATATAGATAATTAAAATCTTTATGTCATTGACAATCTGGACACTTGATTCACATAACACACAGAAGACACTGGGGAACCTTTTGTCTTTACTGAGATGAGTGACCTAATAAGAGAATTCGAAGCTAGGACTGCCATCTCATATTTGGAGCTTTAAAAATTTTACCTGTCTCATTTAAACATTAAAATAGTTATTGAAAGACCAAAATTTAAATTATCTGGAACAATTTGCCTTATGAAATGATTGTTGTATATATTTTACAAAATATTATTAAAATAGTTGTCCTTGTTTCTTTTGGCATATATGAAAGCATGTTTAATCACATTATATCTGGCGAAATTTCACATTTATACTCATTTCCATAATGTAATGTTTTCTACTTTGGATTCATTTGAATTTCAGAAGTCTATACCACAATAGTGACCTAAATCCATATACAAAGAATATTCTGAATGTGTATGTAGTTTCTTGTAATTATTGTAACATGTTGAATGCTTTCCTAAAAATAATTTGTGGATATTCACAGAGGATCCTCTTACATTTTCACAGTCATGAAAAACAATTTTTTCTAGAGAATTTTCTGAAAGATGGAAGGTGTACTGGTTATATGATAAGGGTGGATACTAGCTACATGTATCAATAGTTAGAAATTATCTCATTGTGGATTTCACATAAGCCTAGGAAAATTTTCTAACATATTAAAGGATCATGTACTTAAATATCATTAGTGTCAATAGTTTTCCAGTTCTTACTACACAATAGTAGCTTTCATCAAATGAAGTGTCCCATTAAGAAGAAGAAGTCTAAATAAAAAGAAAGAAAACCAGGTGTGAGGAGCCTCCTCTTCCTCACTGTGGTGTCCTTTCTGTGTTTTCTAAGCATGTCCAGGGGTCAAATAAGCAGAGAAAGAAAGTTTGGAAGTTTCTTGGTACAATTGTAACCAAGAAATAAAAGATCAGGTAGACAAAGGCCCTGGACAAGGGAATCCAGGGAAGTAGCTCCTCTATTCTGTAGATTGCCGTGTTCAGAAGTGGGAAAGAGGTGTAGCCACGCTCTTCTTGGATACCTTTGGACTGACCAGGTGTGCTATGAGGCTTTTGGTTCTCCCTCTCCCTGAGGTGGGATGTCATTTGAAGCCTTGCTAAGTGAGCCATATTGTTTGTGAGGTCTCTCCCCCACAGCAAGCTGCCTTTCAGAGTCCCTCAGCTCTGGTGAAAGATGAAAACATGTTTAATCACATTGTATCTGTTTGGTGAAGTTTCACATTTAAACTCATTTCCATAACGTATTGGTGAAAATGAGTCACAGTTCCAACTGCCCAGAGAAGCTGTGCTGAGTCTCAGGAAGCCTGGTGACAATGCACGCTTAAGCTTATTTTGGGAACCTCAGTGATGTTTTCTGTAGAGGTTTGTTATTGTAATGCTGATATCCCTATTATTCTTTTTTAAAAAATATTTTATTTATTTGAGAGTGAGAGAGAGAGAGGCAGATAGAGAGAGAATGGGCACATCAGGGCCTCCAGCCACGGCAAACAAACTCCAGTCACCTTGTGCATCTGGCGTTATGTGGGTACTGGGGAATTGAACTCTGGTCCTTCTGCTTTAAAAGCAAATGCCTTATCTGCTAAGCCATCTCTCTAGCATTGATGTCCTTATTATTCTGTCAAAATGATGATAAAATGAGTGGGAAATTTTGAGTAGTATCATTAAACATCAAGCAAAGGTCCTTTAAGCGTTCACTGAGTCTTTTATCATATGCATCATGCAATATATATTTCTCCCCATAGAGGTTCTTGCTTTGCATTCCTGGCTGGCCTTGAACTCACAATCTTCTTGCCTCAGTTTCCTACAGGGAAAGATACAGGAAAGATAACAATGTGAGGCCCATCACAGCCTCTAATGATGGATTCAAGAACTCAGTGTCATGGCTAATAGAAGACACACACAGTTACCTACTGTCTGGTGACAATGGGGAAGAAAGTACTTCCCATGTACTACAATTGAAGCATTTTTCACTAGAGACAAAAGGTGCCACAGATACCCTAAGTCCACTTTCAACCTTCTTCCAAAAGGTTCTAGTAGAGGAAGAAACTCAAGGAAGCTTTCTTAGCACAAATTCTGGAATATAAGGAAAATTGAAGAGGAGCTTAGATAATTTCAAAGATGAAATATACAAATATAGCTAAAAGACACCGAGTGTCCTTGAGAGACATGGAATTCATAGAATGAAAGCAGCTCCCAAGCATACCCATTTGAAATGTCTTCATATTTATGTGAAAATATGATGACAAAAATCAAACGACAAAGAAAATCAAAATGGCCTCAGGCTCCTTCATGTTGAGAATCTAAATATATTGGCACAGCTTGCTCAGAATTCTGGGAGATGGAAAACTCCTAACGTTGGCTTTCTCTCCATGGGCTGAGATTCGAAGGCCATAGGCATATTCTTAGATGTAAAAGGAATCAGAATATATAGCAACAAACCCCCAAAGGAAATGATTGTCACTGGTTTCTTTTTTATAGAAAGAAATTTTAATTTGCCTCCAATGTTTAGTCAGGATTGGATCCCAGTGGTTGAAGTCATAGAAAGCAAAATTATTTTTGCGATTCAAGCAAAAATTCTAAAGTTTGACCAAATTGTGTTCACTTGTTTTTTTTATTGTTTCTTTTTTTTTTAATTAAATTAATTTTTTTTATTGTCCATAATGTGTTACATTATTTAGTGGGCAAACAATGAGTTGTTATCCCCAATTTCCCAATGTCCCCTCCCCTTCCACAGTCAGCTGGATATCCATGGGTCATCTGGATCAGTCCTTGTGACAGGGGACCATGGATAGCCTAGTATTCAGCCAAGTTCTTCTGGCCCTAGTATGTTGTTACTGAGGGGTGCCATGACTCTGGATAGTCTCCCCCACCATGGCTCTCACAATCTTTCCACCCCCTCTTCTGCTCAGTTCCCTGAGTGGTGGATGAGTATTAAGGCTGCTTTAATGTTGTGAGCTTAGGGGTCGTTGTGTTGAACATCGTTGGTTTCTGTCTAACTGGCTTATCCTGTGTTGATTCAATGGCTGTGGCTGTGGGCCCCTTGTTCATCCCGTCATTCTCTGCAGGGTTCCATTTGGATCCTCCACGATATGACTGTGGTGGGTCCTCTCTTGCCAGAATCTCAGCTATCGTACTACTGTCGGTTGGTAGGGTTAGATGGGCCCCAGCTCTCTCGCTGCATCCTGAAAAATACAAACACAATCTCCATCGGAGAGTGAGATCAGTGTAGGTTAACAAATATACACAATTCTGGATTACCTAGATTCTATTTTTAGTAGACTCCCCATCAATCACTCCCATAGTACATCTTTTCTTGGGAGCCCAAGAGTACAGGATCAGGTGCAGGTATGTTAGGTTGCCTGCATGGAGCCTTATGGAGGCATAAGGATGTGTGTTGCAATGGAGACCCAGTGAATTCTAGGACGATGGATGGGTGCCAAGGCGTGCTGCCAGCACTGGATGAAATTTTCCTGGACTGTGAGTAGCCGAGCTGGAGGGGCGGAATTGAATCTCCAAGAGACTTATTGGTTAGAATCATTGAACTTGGAGTTAGAGGTTGATGGTGCCCTGCTTGTTTTAAATATTGTAATGGTTCAATCTGTTTTTGCTGTGCCTCGTGTTTTGCAGTGTGAATGTTCTGTGCCATTATGGGTTTATTTTTTGGCATTATGGCTCAATTGAAAGCTGTAGGGACTTGAGAGTTGAACTGAACACATTGTATTTATATCATGTATGATTATTAGTTTGTGGGGGCCAGGGGCGGACTGTCATGGTTTGACCCAGGTGTCCCCCACAAACAAATGAATGTGTTCTAAATGATCGATTGTCAAGTGATGGCAGTTTGGGAATTACAACCTTGCTAGAGCTGTGTTGTTGGGGGCAGGCTTTTGGGGTTATAAGCCAGCTTCCCCTTGCCAGTATTTGACACACTTTCCTGCCGCTGTTTCCAGTGCTGTGGCAGAGGTGATGTCCACCCCTCTGCTCATGTCATCATTTTCCCTGCCAGGATGGAGTCTCCCCTTGAGTCCATAAGCCAAATAAACCCATTCCTCCACAAGCCACTTTTGTTTGGGTTCTTCCTGCACAGCAACTAGAAAGCTGACCACAACAGCTATTCTCCTGTCTTATTGCTTGGGCTAGAACTTCAAGCACTATGTTAAAAAGCAGTGGTGAGAGTGGACACCCCTGTTTTGTTCCTGAGTTAGGAGGGAACTCCTTGAGTCGCTCCCCATTGAGAATGATTTGTGCTTTAGGAGAACTGTATATTGTCTTTACCATGTTGAGGTATAGGCCATCTATGCCTATTCTTTCCAGGGTTTTGAACATGAAGTGGTGTTGAATTTTGTCGAAGGCCTTCTCAGCATCTATTGAGATGACCATGTGGTTTTTATGATTCAGTTTATTAATGTGGTGAATTATGTTTATTGACTTGCATATGTTGAACCATCCCTGCATCCCTGGGATGAAGCCAACTTGGTCAGAGTGTATAATAGACTTGATGTGGCTTTGTATTCGGTTTGCTAGAACTTTATTTAGGATTTTTGCATTTAAGTTCATCAGGGATATGGGTCTGTAGTTTTCTTTTCTTGTTACATCCTTGCCTGGTTTGGGAATTAAGGCTATGCTAGCTTCATAGAAAGAGTTTGGGAGCCTACCCTCTTTTTCTATGCCCCTAACAAGCTTCAAAAAGAGAGGTTTCAGTTCTATGATAAATGTTTGGTAGAATTAGTCTGAGAAACCATCTGTGTCGTTTTCTCCTCCGGAGGCGCCGTGGGCCATCGGCGGAGGGAAAATGGAGAAACGGCAGGAACCAGGAGCCGAACTGTCCGCTGTCCGCTGTCCACTGTCTCAGGGCTGGGGCCCACAGAGCTGGGGGGATAGCGCAGGGGGATCCAGCGGGACACAGAGGAGAGCACATACATATTGTATATCCACATGGTTCTTTATTCAATTGGGGGACTTACACTTTATAGGAAAAAAAGGGGTCCGGGGCACGGGGAAGGGAAAGGGAAGAGGAGATTGGTTAATGGGGGTGGGGAATTGGGAGCCTGCACTGTGATAGGTGGGTGGGAAAGGTGGGTGGGGACAACCTGAGAACACCTCATATGGGGGTCATGAGTGGTGGGAAATACGTGATGCTAGCCACGGTTAGGTCTGTGGGGATGGGTACAAGGAAGTTTGCTGATACCCAATGCCAGTCCTGCTGAGATGGGAATGCTGGTTTCGGTGGCTAGCCCATGGGGGTGGGAGTTAGGGTAGGTGGAGCTGGGAAATGCCTACCGAATCACCGGGGTTTCACCTTACTCATACACCATTAACCCTTTGTTTTTCGTGCCCTCAGTAGCAGAGCTAACAGGTAGTGCCCAACATATCTTGACCTGGGCTTTTCCAGTTGGGAAGGTTCTTGATCACAGATTCACTCTCTGCGATTGTGATAGGATTGTTTAGTATCTGTATCTGCTCTGGGCTGAGCTTTGGTAGTTGGTTGGTGTCCAGAAATATATCCATTTCTTCCAGGTTTTCTAATTTTGTGGAGTATAGGTTTTGGAATTATGAACTGATGATACTTCCAATCTCTTCAGGATCTGTTGTAATCACACCCTTGTCATTTCTGATTTTATTGATTTGGGCCTTCTCAGTTCTTTGTTTGATTAAATTGGCCAGGGGGTTGTCAATCTTATTGACTTTTTCAAAGAACCAACTCTTTGATTTGTCTATTTTTTTTATTGTTTTCTTTGTTTCCAAGTCATTGATCTTGGCTCTGATCTTAATTATTTCCTTGCATCTGGAGCTCCTTGGGTTGGATTTTTCCATCTGTTCTAATGACCTTAGGTGGTTGATTTGAGACCTCTCTGTCTTCATTATATAGAAATTTAGTGCAATGAATTTCCCCCTTAGTACTGCCTTCATTGTGTCCCACACGTTCTGAAATGTTGTATCCTCATTATCATTTTTTTCTAGGAAATTCTGGATTTCCTGTCTGATTTCTTGTTTGACCCATTCATTGTTCAGGAGTGAGTTGTTCAGTCACCAATATCTGTTGAAATTTTTGGATCCTCTTCTATTGTTAATTTCTAGTCTTAATGCATTGAAGTCTGATATGATGCAGGGGATTACACTGATCTTTCTAAATTTGCTGAGGGATGATTTATGCCCAAATATGTGATCTATTTTGGAGAAGGTTCCATGTGCTGCTGAAAAGAATGTGTAATCTGTGTCCTTGGGATGGAATGTTCTGTAAATGTCCGTTATCCCTAGTTTGTCTATGGTGCTGTTGAAGAACTTTATTTCCCTGCTTATCTTTTGTTTGGAAGATCTGTCCAGGGGTGAAAGTGGAGTGTTAAAATCTCCTACTATGATGGTGTTGGCATCTATATCTACTTTGCTTTTGAGTAATTTATGCTTTATGAACTGAGGGGCCCTTGCATTTAAATACATATTTAATATAGTGATGTCTTCTTGTTGTATCGTTTCCTTGATCAGTAGGAAGTGGCCATCATTGTCCTTTTTTATTGTTTTCAGTTTAAAGTCTATTTTGTCAGATATTAGAATAGCTACACCTGCTTTTTTATTATTCCCACATGCCTGGAAAATTGTTTTCCATTCTTTTACTCTCAGTAGGTTACTGTCTCTAGTGATAAGGTGTGTATCTTGAAGGCAACAGATGGAGGGGTCCATTTTTCTGATCCAACCTGCTATCCTGTGTCTTTTTATGGGAGAGTTGAGACCATTTCCATTCAAAGTTATGACTATGAGGGTTGCTTTAAACCCTGCCATGTTGAAGAGACTCTGGGGGTTGATATCTGAGCTGGTGTTGCTATCTCTTAGGTGTTATCTTGCTGGCTCCCTCTTCCTTTCCTGGGGTCAGTTATTTGTTTCATCTGCATGGGATATCTCATGTAGTATCTTTTGAAGGTTTGGCTTTGTGTTCAAGTAATTATAGAGCTGGTTAGTCTCATGGAATACTTTAATTTCTCCATCTATTATGATAGATAGCTTTGCTGGGTAGAGTAGTCTAGGTTAGAAGCCGTTCTTCTTTAGGCCTAGAATCACTTTGTTCCAAGCTCTTCTGGCTTTTAAAGTTTCTAAGGAGAAGTCTGAGGTGATTCTGATGGATTTGCCTTTGTAGGTGATTAATTTCCTTTCTTTCACTGCCCTAAGGACTCTCTCTTTACCCTCAATATGTGGCATTGTAACTAAGATATGTCTTGGGGAGTTCCTCCTTTGGTCCAATTTGTTTGGGGTCCTCCGTATCTCTTTTAGATGTACAGGACTATCTCTTGCCAAGTATGAAAAGTTTTTTTTTTTAATAATTCTGTTGAAAATATTTTCTATGCCCCTAGGTTGGTTTTCTTCTCCTTCTGGGATCCATGATCCTGAGATTAGGTCTTTTTATGGTATCCTACATTTCCCTTGAGTCTTGTTCACTTGCTCTTTTGAATTTCGCCAAATTTCTGATTTCTCTCAAATTCTCCTCTGTTTTGTCTTCCATGTCGGAGGTTCTGTTTTCCCAGTGATTGATCCTGTTGGTAAGAGAGTCTCGGGATGTTCTTATTATTTCAATATTGTTTTTGTTTTCTGCAACTTCTTTTTGGGTTGCTTCTATCATCCTGTTGAGATGTGATTTCATTTCAAGATTTGATTTAATTACTTCTTCCTGACAGTCATTCTTATATTTGCAAATGTCTTTGGTTAATTTGTAAAGCTGGGTTTTGATACCTTCAGTTTGCAGGTTTTCCTTTAGGTTAGTTATATCTCTTCTGGGGTCCATTTGGCTCTCCTCTAGTATATTAAGCTTGGTGGCAAAGCTTGTGAGTTGACTTTTTCCTTGTTCAATTTTCTTGCCCATTTCTTGTATGGCAAATAAGAGGTTCTCCTTCATATTTGCGCCACTATGATTGGAACTTAGTGTTGTGTCATCCTGGGCCTGCCCTCGCTCCCTCTCTCTAGTGGTATCGCTGTTGTCATTTGGTGTGGTTTCCTCAGTTGGTATAGTATTCTTGCATTGAGGTCTTCCCATTTTGCTTCCACTGGAGGTGGTTGGTAGGATGCTTTTGAGATGTCTGGGCAGGAAACTCAGCCTCCGACCAGGGCGGGAAATGCAACCTCCGGACTCAGGCAGGAGAGGGAACCTCCAGACCAGATCGGGAAGTGCAGCCTCAGGACCCGGGCGGGAGACAGAACCTCCGGACCGGAGCAAGAAATGCAGCTCCAGACCTGGGTGGGGGAGGGGACCTCCAGACCCGGGTGGGAAACGCAGTCTCTGGACCGGTCAGGAGAGGGAACCTCCGGTCCCAAGTGGGAAACGCAGCCTCTGGACCCTGGCGGGGAAGGGAAGTTCCGGACCCAGGCGGAAAACACAGCCTCGGGTTCCTTGGACGTGGGAAAGCAGCTGCTGGGCTTCCACTGTCGGGGATGGGGTGGCAGCATTTGGGGGTGCCTGGGAGAGGGAGGCGAGTGGCAGCAGGTCCCGCTGGCTGGGATGTAGCACTCACGGCCTTTGGCCGTCCTTATCCTCTGCGATTGGTAGAATCTGTTGCGAGGAAGTGTCAGGAGCTGGGAGCCTGGCCGCAGCTTGTGTCCCCGGCCTGGATCACCACCGAAAACCCTAACTCTTGTTCCCCTGGGGACACCATGTGGCTTCTAGTCCTCCATCTTGAACCGGAAGCCTGGTCACTTGTTTTTAAACATAACAACCTATATTTTTGGTTCCATAATAATACCTTGGTTGGTGCCCACTATTTCTGCAAATCATTAGAAGTGTTGCTTTGTTATTATTTATCATGGCAGACTTAATGACTCACTGGCATAGGGTTTGTTGTTAAGTGCTGATTTGAAAAATGACGATGTCAGGAATGAACAGGTGCGTTTTGATGTGGAAGTCATTTCCATCTTTTGTTTTCCCCCATTGTTTCCATGTGCCTTACTGTCATACTGAGGAGGGTTTTCCCGAGAGAAAACAAAAGCCTTCTGATTGGGTCAGGTTTATATTATGTCTTATCACTTACATCCTTTCCATCTTAGTAGAGACAAAATCATTTCTGCACACGCAGAGAGAGCATGCATTTTTAATTCTGGTGCGCTGGCACCCATGAGAAGTTGCCGACTCGAAGTGTCCTCTAGCCTCCAATCAGACAGAGACTGATTTTATTGTTGAGTGTGCCTGTTCCCTGTAGGAAGAGAGGCAATTAAGACAGGGAAGAGAATTGGGTTGGTTCTTTCGTTTTCAGCAAAGAACAAACACATATTTGAAGGAAAACAGAAAGAGATACTGTCAAGTCATATGCAGTCACTTCTCATTCTCAGTACACAGATGCAAAAGGGAGCAGATGTTTTTTGCCATGAATATTTTAAAATTTCAGCGAGTCTCAAGAAAAAGCAGCCTTACCTGGAGTCCAAGTGACAATGTGTCATGTCTTTGTAATGGAGAGAATTCAGTAGTTTTTTTCTTGCATGAGTGCACATGTGTGTGTGTGTGTGTGTGTGTGTGTGTGTGTGTGTGTGTGTGTACATGAAACAGTGTGTTGTTTTACCTATTATGGTTCCCGGTTCCCTTAGTGTAAGGCTAACCATGTGTTTAGTATAGTTTTTCATCTTTATTCATTGCAACTGAATTTTATTAGTGATCAATATACATTCACATTAAGTCAGGGTTTGTTTTCAATGTAAATTCCCAAAAGTCCAATGTGAGTTAAGAAATTTAGAACAGTTTTATACAAAGATATCTCAACGAACACATCATTGGCACTCTGGCGGTTCTGATAACAATGATTGTAGTATCAGCATAGTAACTCTAGAAGTCATGTGGCTGGTGAAATTTGGGACATTCTAAATATTTAAATACTTTTGAAGATCTAGGCCTATTCTCTAGAAAAGTGATGCATAGGTACAAAGCTTACCACCTTAAAAATATCTCAAAAATAACCTGAAGTGACATTCTGATCACGTCACTAATTTTTTGGTCAAAAAGTTTTTAGTACTTAAAATATGGCATATGTATAATTTTTATTTAAAAATTTAATAACCAGATTTGAAAGTTTGATTTCTATAAATAGCCCAGTGAATTAATTTCATATATCTGGTCCCTCTGTGAATAAGTATGGATATCAGACATGTATCAGATAAACTTCTGTTTTTAGAATGGTTTTAATTTAGTGGGGGAAAGATTATAAGTACACATTAGGTACTAAAAAGTAAAATTAGTTTTAAATCAGAGTTAAACTAATCCAGAAGATGTGTTCCTGTCTTAAAATCCATTAAAATATGACGATTACAAAAGAGTTTAGAGAGTGAATGAAAGACTTTTGCTTAAGCCAGATTATCCTGAAAAGGAGGAATGAAAAAATGACCTTATGAATATTTCTTAGGAGATGAGAACAGAGAAAATAGTCTAAGTTAAATACATGGCCTCCAAAATTATCTCTTCCTTTTTTTTTTTTTTTTAAAGTTTGGTTTTTCAAGGTAGGATCTCACTGTGGCCCAGGCTGACTTGGAATTCACTATGTAGTCTCAGGGTGGCCTCCAGCTCACAGCACTCCTCCTACCTCTGTCTCCTTAGTGCTAGGATTAAAGGCATGTGCCAACACACCCGGCTTATCTCTTTCTTAAAAGCAGTGAGACTATTGGCAAAATATGGTCAGAATTAACTCATATTATAACAACTTAGAAATACAGACATACGGAAATCTATATAATGTTTATTTCAGAAAAAAGATTTAATAATGAGTTTTGTATCATTTTATTTACCATGCCCTATCTAGCCTCTCCTCTTACCCTTAGCTCCAAGGTAGTTCTGAAAACCAGTGTCCCATAGTCTTGTAACAGCCTGAAGTGTGTCAGATACCAGAAAAGGTGGATGATATTGAAGACCCTATAAAGGTGCACACCTTGAGAAGATATATTTAGAGTCTGTCTTTATTTGAGGTGGTCAACCACTTGGGTAGTGTTCACAGCTTTCTTCTTGGGGGTTTTGGTGAAAATGGTCAGTGGGAATAGGTTGACACGGTAAATAATATTATAGGTAGATTAGAGACTCATTAAAAGTGAAAAAGAACATGACTTAAAAATGAGATATCCATATAGATATTGAAAGGCTATGGCCTTTTGGGATTTTTACAGTGGCTTGCATATGTGCATAGCTCTGTGCATGCCAGGCTGTGTGATTGCTGTGAGAAGACCAGAGAAAGCCCTCAGCTCTCACTTCTCCCTAGCCTTGAGGTTTTCTGCAAGTAGGAAATGAAGGCTAAGGCAGAGCTGTCATGCAAGGGATGACAATGTGGATTAGTATGCATGCAGGACGCATAGCAAAGATAGGAGACACTTAAGGAAACCTTCCCGTGACTAGTTGACTAATACACTAGCCAAACAGAAACTTTAGTGGCCATACCCATTCCATATTTAAAAACTTATGTCACAATGGATTACAAGTCATGATGTTATTGCTAAAATTATACAACTGTTAGAAGAAAACAAACCAAGATACTTGTCACATTGGACGACACAATGATATGTCGTTAGAGTATAAGTGGTCAAAAAGGTGAGTGAATTGTTCTTTAGCAAAACTAAAAGCTTTTATGCATGAAAGTACACTACCAAGGAAATGGTAAGATCATCCACATATTGGACAAACTTCTAATAACAACTAGTAAAGGTCTAGTTTTCAGAATATTAAGAACTCTGCAAATTCAACAGTTAGAAGACAGATAACCTGTCAGAATGGGCAGAAGGTTTGAAGATATGTATCTCCAAAGCAGAAATACAGATGTCCACTGAGCATGTTCATGGACGCTCAATATCATGAATTGTTAGGTAATGCAAACATAAACCACAGCAAAGTAGCATTTCAAACACAGTGGAAGCTTCTCATCAAAGCAGATTGACAGAAATCAAGTGCTGGAATTGATTTGGGAGAAAAAGGAACCCTAAAACATTTTTGGTGAGAATGTAAAATGGTGTAATTATATGTTATCAAGAGAATCATAATTATGCAAACTTTAAACTCACCCTCCATGACTCAGGGAAATTTGCTGAAGAGAGGGTGGAAAGAATGTAAGAGCCATGGGGGAGTGGGGAGAATATCTAATACATACAAGGGAATGTCATCCTGGTTTCAGTGATTTTCTCTAATAACTTATGATACTTAGCATATTGTTTTGTTAATGTATATATAATTGTATTCCAATAAAATATGTTAAAAAAGAGAATCATCAGCGTTTTTCCACATGAACAGACCATGAATGCTTACAGAAGAATTATTCATACTAAACATATAGTTGATACCTCTAATTTGTCTGTTGATTGATGAATGCATAAACCAGATATAAAATGTAATAGTACTTGGGCTTAAATAGTAATGAAGCCCTAATATTTGTAATAACATGGATGAACTCTGGAAACAGACTAAGAGAAATATACCACAGGAAAGCCTTATATTGCATGACTATATAATATATATTACATACATAATATAATTTGTAACAGCTTTATGATTATATAGTATATAACATAAATTATATACATATATGTGTGTATGTGATTAGAATCGGCAAATCAATAGAGAATGTTGTTTCCTGGTGCTAAGCCTAGAGTGGAATGGGAAGTAGGCATTAGTACCATCAAGTTTAAGGTTTCTTTCTGGAGTGAAAAAAATCATCTATTACTGCTTAGCCTTGATGGTTTCCAAGCTTTATGGTTATATAACAATTCACTTAGCTGTATACATGGATAAATTTTATGATATATGTGGTTCATCTCAAAATGATAAAATGTATGCATAGAGATAAAAATCTGGTATGAGTATGAATAGCTCAGCAGACACTTCCTTAGAGAAGCTGCAGCTTAATGACATTTAACAGCCCTCAGGTGCTGAGGATGTCTAGGGTACATCTTTGCTTACATTTCTGGTGTGGTGGGCAGGGTTCTGCTGCCAATGTAGCTGCAGGAAGGACACAGAGCTGAAGTTTAACCAGAAGGATTGACAACATCCTTGCTTAATGCAATGGGTTCTGGAATGAGCCAATAAAAAGGCATGATAGGTACAAGATAATAATAGTGGCAAATGAAACTTGTAGATTAACAAGAAAAAAAAACCTTCTGAATAAGAACAGGAGAATTTAGTAGATTCCTCCATGGGTTGGAGAATGCTCAGGCTGACAATTCCCAGTCCTTTAAAGGGCCTGACTTTAATCAGATCCCATTAAGAAGCAATTCATGCTTCATAGTTACTGCAAACAATAGGACAATCAGCCAGCAATTAGTGGATTCTAATAGCTGGGTATGATATCCATGGTGTGAGGTCAGCCAGAAATGAAGAAGGAGACCAAGAATACAAAGTGAGTGCTGATAAAAAGCACTCATTTCAGGAAAAGTCCTGATGTATTTATTCCCAAGGTTGTCCTTTGAGGACATGGGCAACAACACTCTTTAGGAGAAATCGACTTCAGTAAAATGGTTCCCTATTTGAGGCAAATAGGAAAAATACAGATAATCTTAAAGGGAAGACATGAATCCCCAATATTTACACAGTATATTTACAAGGTCAAATGTTTAACAAAAAGTTCAGATCTACTTAGAGAATCAGGAAAGTGTGACCATTGAGCTTCCTGAAAAAACAGAGCCATGGAAAGGGACGTTGGAGTCTCTCCATAGTGAACTAAGCCATCAAGGCATCACAGCACTAGGACAAATGTCCAAAGTCTCGAAGGGCTCAAAGGAAAATGGATTGAAATTTCTGTCAAATGAAGCTATGTTGAAAGCACTCTTCAAAAAAAAAAAAAAAGAAAGAAAGAAAGAAAGCACTCTTCAAAAAAAAAAAAAAGAAAGCACTCTTCAATTGGTAAAAATCAAGAACTCACTTAAACTGATAAAAGAAAACAAAAATATGGGCTTAGAAAACATAATAATCAAAATGAAGGACTCATGGGCGTGGCTCAGCAGAAAGCTTGGCTGATAGAAAAAGCCAAACACTTGGACATTATATTGGTAGATACTTTGCATTCTGAAGACCCTAAAGTAAAAAGAAGTAAAACATAAACCAACTTCACAAAATTATGAGAATACATCACCTCACATAGTCATTAATTGTAGTGGTGGAAACACAGGACACCCATCATTTTATGTATATGAAATTTGACATAAAATTGGTTATTAACTGTAGTCACCTTACTATAATTGTGAGCACAAGTTCTTTGTACTGTCCTTGAGAAGGTCAATGACTCAAGGACAAAATGGTGCAAAACAGGATTTCCTTCAAAAGCTGCCAAACCAAAGAAGCTGGAGGTCACCAAATGGAGATCCTTCTGCTTGGGGGCTGCAGTGCAAGGTGTGCAGAGAGAGTTGTGGAAAGGAAGACCATCGAGCTGACAGTCCTAATCAGCTATAATATGACAGTCCTATTTCGTTAGCTATAAGGCTTGGGTGGTCTGTCTGTCTGGGTGTGTTTTCTTTTTCTTTTCTTTTTTTTGAAATGTAGTTATCTGTATCACCTATGCAAACCTAAAGAGGAATTAATGATTATAAATCTTCTTAAATTATTTTTATTTATTTATTTACAAGCAGAGCTACAGAGAAGAGATGCACGCAAGAGAGAGAAAGAGAAAGAGAGAGAGAGAGAGAGAGAGAGAGAGAGAGAGAGAGAGAGAGAGAGAGAGAAAATGGACACCCCAGGGCTTCCAGCTGCTGCAAAGGAACTCCAGATGCATGTGTCACTGTGCACCTGGTTTTACATGAACAGGGTCACTAGACTTTGCAGGCAAGGACCTTAACTGCTGGGCAGTCTCTCCAGCCCTGATTGCAAGTCTTATACTCACATATTTTTAGCTCCTTTTCTCAAGAATAGTTGATTCTGCAGGAACCAGGGAAGGTATGGAAAGGCTGGACATGGGAAGCTAGAGCAAAGCTGCTCTGATACATGGGAATTCACTTACAGTCTCTGGTCACTGGTCAAGACTTCTTACAAACAATGCACTTCTTACAGAATAGTTTTCACCCATTAGGTGGCTTCAGTAAGAGTAATCATCTACAGTAAAGTTAGTGGGAAACAATATCTTGCCCAGCTGTGAGACCTACAATATTAATGACTTTAAAATTAATGATAAAAACTGAATGGTGCTAGAAAGTTTATCTGGGTCTTATCTCAGTGAACTATAGTAAACAGATCTCATGAAATTTATTACTCCTACCAAATTCATGTTATGTGTATACCCTTCTCTCCTCAGCAGAAGAGGGTTGACACCTACAGATGGTTAAAAACGAAAGTTGTCAACCAAAAACTTTATATCCAGTAAAACTCTTTCCAAAAATGAAAGCAAATGATATTTTAATATAGAATAACTGAAAAGATGTGATACTAGAAAATGTGCCCTATGAGTAAAATGCTATGGAATGTTTTTCAGGCAGAAAGAAAGCGATCACAGAAAATAATTTAAATATGTAATAAAATACATAGGTAAAATCAATCTATTGGTAACTATGAATGTTACATATTTCTTTTCCTTTCCCTACTGATTTTGAGCAAATGCATAAAACCAATTTGGCACAAAATTATATTGGAGCAAGAAATAGCATTCAGATATTTAAGGAAGAGATGCAGGCAACCAATAATACTAAGAAAAACTTTACTGTAACAAATTTTAATATATACTTGGACACGTCTCTCAACTTCTGTAAAAGACATACAATTGTCTTAGTAATATTATAAAACATAATAATGGGTTTGCAGGATACATAGATTTATAATAGTAATACAAGCCAGGGTCAAAAAGGAATATAGTTAATAGGAACAAATATCTATGTCTCCCAGATTGTTAGTTTATTTCATTTACATCCTGACAAGTTAAGATGTTTCTTGTGAATCCTAAAGTATCTCCCAAAAATGGTTTAAAGAAGATGAAGTTACATGTACATAAAAATCCCTTGAGTAATGAATATTCACTTAATATAGAATATTCACTTAGGAGATATTCATGTAATGGGACAGAAGATAGTAAAAGAGGAATAGAGGAACAAAAAGGAAATAAGATATACAAAATAAAAATCAAAGTGAAAAATGTAAATATGACCGTATTAATAATATTAGATGCAAAATTCTAAAATCATCCAATAAAATTGGATAAAAGAAAACTAGTTTATTCTTTTAAGGATATTTATTTATTTATTTGCAAGCAGAGAGACAGGCAGACAGACAGAAAGAGAATGGGTGCTCCAGGGTTTCTAGCAGCTGCAAATGAACGCCAGATGTTTGTACCACTTTATGCATCTGGCTTCAGGTAGGTACTGGGGAACTGAACCCTGGTTGTCAGGCTTTGCAGATAACTGCCCTAATCGCTGAGTCATCTCTCCAGCCCTAGATTTAGGTATATTCTAAATCATGTCCGAGATGCACTTCAGATTCAAACATGCAAGTATGTTGAAGTTATAAAGGATGAGAAAATACACACCATGCAAGCAGCAGCAGCCGAAGAGCTGGAATGCCTGGGACACTAGCCACCAAATCAAAGAGAAAGCGAGATTTCCAGCAACTACTGAACAAGTAAGTAATACGTGGTCTATCGTTACAACTGAGTATTACTGAACACTTAAAATACTGAAATTTAGCAATAAAAGGGAGGTAATTGTGAGATAACTCCTGTTACATTTTTGTGGTGTGCTTGAATTAGAATGTATATAAAAACAGGAAGTAGAAAAGTGGCTACCTGTAATCCGAGGGGTTGAGGGAAGCTGAATGATCATTATCATGGTTAAGGCTCCTTTTTGACATGACAAAAATATTTGGCAATTACAATATGGCATCTGTTGAAGTCAGCCCCATGCTGCTGGGATGAATCTCCAAATCAGGCACAGTTTTGGGAAGACAGTATTTATTGAAATAACAGATCCAGGGGAAGTTTTAGAATGGTGAAAGAGGCTGGGCCCCCTTTCACAGATCCAAGCAGAGAGAGGCCACACCAGCAACTCAAGCAAGCACCATCTAACTACAAAACAGCAGGAGCTCCAGACTTGAGCTCAGACTGCTCTTTGTATATCTATAGCTGGAATTTTACATTCACCCTAGAATCATCTTCAGGCTGGAGCCTAGAATACAGGCTAGGTACTATCTTCTCCAGTCAGGAAGGTAGAGAAAAACATTTACACTTTTGAATCTATTGGGGGACATCCATTCAAACTACCACAGCATCTGCATAAATCTATGACTCTATACTTTAAATCTAAAGAATCCATTTTATAGATGAAACTCCATTTTATAAAACTAGCTTCACTTTAGATTGGCCTCCCCCTCCCTAAAGAATGCCTGGTGATAAAGACCCAGGAGCAAAAAGACTCCAAATAAGGGAACATATGGCTGTCCTAGAATGAGGGCTGGATCTGGGATGTGGCCCCAAAGCGGTAACCAACCAGGAAATATATAGATAAAGAGAAGAAACCAATAGAAATGCCACACAC
>PVHP010023967.1:0-26709 GCA_004024765.1 Zapus hudsonius | reverse complement strand
TTGGATTTTCGTAAGCACTTCCATAAAGTAGCATATTAGTTCAGGGAAAACTAATATTCCTGACATGCTGAATGTGTCAATGCATGAAGCATTTATTTCAGTTTCTTTGGAATGGTGGAAAATGGTATTGTGTTCTGTTTCATTCAACACATGTTTGTTAGTATTTAAAGAGGCACTTGATTTTAGTGTGTTGATCTTATAAATTAATATTTGAAGGAATGTTATTTAACACATTTTTGTATCTTTTCTTCTCCTTCCTTCCTTCCCTCCCTCCTCTCACCTTCCTTCCTTCCTCTTTCTTTCTTTCTTTTTCTTTTTCTCTCTCTCCCTTCCTCCCTTCCTTCCTTCCTCCCTCCCTCCCTCTCTCTTTCTTTCTTTCTTTTTCTTTTTCTCTCTCTCTCCCTTCCTTCCTTCCTTCCATCTGTCCGTCTGTCTTTCTTTCTCTCTCTTTCTTTCTTCCTTCCTTTCTTTCTCTTTCCTTCTTTTTGTGCGGCAGGGTCTCCCTCTAGCCCAGGCTAACCTGGAAGTAGCCCCAGGCTGGCCTTGAACTCAAGGCAATCCTCCTCCTCAGCTTCCTGAGAGCTGGGACTAAGAGGGTGTGACACAACACCTGGCTTTGTATTTTGTTTTGTTTAAATTGCATTACATCTTGGAGGATAGTAATGTGTAAACACTACCTTTATATTAATTATGCTCACACTTTCTACTTATCTCTAGAAAAGGTTCAAGAGGTGAAAAATACAAGATACAATTTTAGTTCTTGGATGATACAGATTACAAAAGATCTTTGAAATACAGATGGGTTTATACACATATTTATACACACACACACACACACACATATATATATATATACATACATATATATGAGAGAGAGAAAATCACGGACTCTAGCCACTGTAAATGAACTCCAGATGCACATGACACTTTATGCATCTGGCTCTTTGTGGGTACTGGGGAATCAAACCCAGATCCTTAGGCTTTGAAGGCAAGCGCTTTAATCTCTGAGCCATCTCTCCAGCCCCAAATGGGCTGTTTTAAAAAGCAATCGGGAGACAATATTTGGGTAAAATTGATTTCAACAATACATCCTGGTAGGGCTGGGGAGATGACTCAGTGGTTAAAGGTACTTGCTTGCAAAGCCTGATAGCCTGGGGTTCAGTTTCTCAGTACCCACGTAAAGACAGATGCACAAAGTGTTGTATGCATCTAGAGGTTTTTTTTTTTTTTTTTGCAGTGACAGGAGGCCCTGGTGTACCCATTCTCTCTCTGTTTCTCTCTACCTCTCTCCATCTGCTTGCAGATAAATAATTAGTTAAAAATCATTTAAGAAAAAGAACACTGTGGTAGAAATGTCCAGAACGTAGACTTTGGTGTGTCTGGGCTCTATTTGCTATCTAGATCATTTCTGTGGCTCAGGCAACCCTTTTATGACTTCCTTATTCATAGTGTTCAGTACCACGTGAGCACTTTTTATTTTCCAGAAACATGTTTTAGAACACCACAAGGTAACTACCACATAAGCACACTTTTGAGACATAAAATACTGTACCCATATAAGATGAGATTTTTCTCTCTTGCAGTACTTGAAATAATTACGACCCATCTTCAACTTGGAAAATGCTTGGAGATTTTCAGCATCAAGGTGAGATGTATATTACCCAGGTAGCCTCTCTAGCCATGTTTCTGGGGAACAGGAGTTAATTATATCACACCATGTAGGAGTGAATGCCCCTTCCATCCAGGCCAACTGGGCATTATTACAAGTACAAGTAATTGCCCTGCCTTTCATCACTCGCCTAAATCATTAGAACACGAGATTATTAAACTAAGACCCTAGCAATTTAGCTGCTCAATGATGGAGTCTATTAGACCATCTGCTACCTTATCAACACCAGCCACAGCAAGTCCAGGCAACTTTATACCCAACGTGTAGCATTGTGCCGCTCCCAACTGGTCCATATACCATTTTTAAATGATTTTTATTTAATTATCGGGGCTAACAAGCAACCCAACAACTGCTCCTCAGCTGTTAGTGAGACTTGCCAAAAGCAAACTGTTTGGTTTAGAACGAGCCACCCCATTGCCAGGTTATTCCAAAAACCATTGTGCCCGATGGACTCTTAGAAAGATTTTTTTAAAAAAGGAAGGCTTGAGTCTTCAAAACACAGGATTGTGGCTGGAGAGATGGCTCAGTGGATAAAGCACTTGCTTAGCAAATGTGCACTTGTATATTTACCTAGTCTCTTCCTGCCCTTACTATCTGCCTACCCATGATTTCTTCAAGAAGGCAAAAACCTTTCTTTTCCATCATCATATCTAGCACCAAATATGTTCTTAAAATATTTTTGTAAAGGGCTGGAGAGATTGCCCCATGGTTAAGGTGCTTGCTTGTAAAGCCCAGGGACCCGAGTTGATTCCCCAATACTGACATAAAGCCAGATCACAAGGTGGCACATGCGTCTGGAATTCATTTGCAGTAGCTGGAGGACCTGGCATGCCTAGTCTCTCTCTCTCTCTCTCTCTCTCTCTCTCTCTCTCTCTCTCTCTCATAAATAAATAATTTTAAAAATATATTATAAAATGAATGTTACCTCAATTAATGTATATGTATGCACACATACAGAGTAAAAGAGAAAATGAAGGATGTATGTGCTGTTTTATGGGAGAAGGAAAAGTTAACAGGTGTTTCCATGAAGCATGATTACTTCTGTCTCCTTCAGGTACCCATGAGAACCAGAAAGACTAGACGTGATCTGGGTGCATTGGAGAACTGACGTACTGGCTGAGCATGGAGAATTTGCTAAACAAATTCTACTCTACCACTCATCAGTAACACAGATGAGCCTCTTTCAGGCCCTCGGAGGGATGAGGTCTAATCTACTATGGCAGGTACCTCTCCATGGCTCCATAGTGGGATTTTGCTTTTCCCTTAAGTGTGTGACAGAACTGGAAGCTCTTCCAAAGCAGAACACCTGGTTGTATATGTTTCCTTATCTTCACTCTGTAGCAATCTCATACGTGTGTGTCATGTATTTCGTTCACATTGACCTCCATTGCTCTTCTGACTCCTGCTTATTCCCAACACGTCTCTCTCTTATTATCATTTTTTGTTTTTGTGACTCACTAAGTTCTACTAGGGTTATTTGAATGAATATGGGTGAGGGGTTATTTATTGGAACATAGGAAACTTAGCAGTAGATATAACAATCAAAAAGAAGCCTCCTTTCCTCAGAAGACATTATCTGCCAATAGCTACTCTGGGAGGAGTGGCGTCGTGTGAGCCTCCCTTCATCCATGATAGATTGTTAACAGGCTCCTTCTTGTGCAGAAGGCCACAGCTGTTATGAGCTCATGAGTCTAACAATGTTCTTCTCATATTTTATGTCAAGGACAAAGCCATAGCCTTGATCAAGTTTCTCCTTTCTGGAAGAAAAACTTTACTCACTTCTGTTAAAAGATTGTTATAATCATCTCTTGTCCATGGATGGTTCCATCTATGAATTCATACTTATATTCCAGTACTTTTCCATAAATCTTTGATTACATACTCAAATGTGTTAGAATATCCCAGGAAACATTAAAGGAGAGACAGACACATAAGTACTTAAATAAAACTGAGCAAAATATTTCATTATAGATAGGAGATTCTGGCGTTCTCATGTAAAATTATATAATATGAAAATGAGACTATGCAATAAACTTTGCAAGTACTAAATATATACTTTATTTATTTATTTATTTATTTATTTATTTATTTATTTATTTAGTTTTTTGAGGTAGGGTCTTACTCTAGCCTAGGCTGACCTGGAATTCACTATGTAGTCTTAGGGTGGCCTTGAACTCATGGCGATCCTCCTTCTTCTGCCTCCCGAGTGCTGGGATTAAAGGCATTTGCCACCACACCCGGCTTTAAATATATACTTTATTTTAACTTATATGTTACATCCTTGCATTCAAAGAGCATGGAATCTTGCTGGAGAGATATTGCCAGACATAGTTGTGGACATGTCTGTAATTCCAACATGCTTATGGCAGTGAGAGGTAGAGCCAGGAAAATCCAGTTCACAAGTAGTAATAAAAACAGTAGCACCAGAAAAAGCAAAACAACCCTCAAAACCTCTGCCTCCAAAAGGTGGAAGAAAAAGAGAAACACAAATACTCTGAAGATGTTTTCTGATCTCCACATGTGTGCTGGGTAGATGTGTGCCCATACACAAAACTCCCGTGTGCGTGTGCGTGCACACACACACACACACACACACACACACACACACACACAAAGAGGTGGAGGAAAGATGATAAGAGCCAAAGAAAGGGTAGGACTTTACAACGCAAACTTCCAGACACAAAATACCCTTGATATTCATGACTTTGCAGTGCCTGATAATACCCACACATTATTGCAGGAAATGATAATGACAGGAAAACAAATCAGAGACTAATTGAGAGGGGAAGAGATATGGGGGAGGGTGGGGAGGCAATCATAATGGCTTATGATCTTTGATTATGGAAGCTATCAATAAATATTTTAAAAATAGAAAGAGGAAATATGCACGATTTTTATTATGATTATAAAACCAATTTCAGAACAACCTTCAGCTTGTGTAGGGTGTTGAGGGCTTCCTTTTATATCATTGGGATTCTGTTCACCTCACCCTGCTCTTAGGGAGGGACCATTTGAGAAAGCACTGTGAGAAAATGATCAATAAATCACAATACATCAAAATACATTCATGGAAATGATCCTTTTTGTGTCAGCTAAGTTTCATGTATGACCAATCACCAGACACCAGATTTAAGTGAAATAAAACAAAGTTGCTCCTGCTACCTGCTTATCATAACCTGGCTTCACTGTTAATATTCTCTTTCCCCCAAAACCTCCTCCCAGCAAAGGCTGCTGGACTTCCTTGAGGGGGCTGAGCAAGTCTTCAGACTGCTTGTCATTGTTGAAGTAACTCCCTTAAAGGCCCATCAAGTGGATTGCATCCAGTGTCCTGAGGTTTCAAGTGAATCTTAGTCTACTCTTCCATGAGAGAAGGCGGTAATGCTTAGAGCCAACTAAGTTAAAATGTGTTCCTAGAGCTCACGGGAGGATCAGACTTTCTATTGCTCATAGATTTTTCTTCTCTTTTCTTCCTTCCTTTCATTTTTTTCTTTCTTTGACAGGGTTTCATATAGCTCAGGCTGACCTCAATCTTGCTATGGAGTTGAAGCTGCCTTTAACCACTTGATCCTCCTGCCTCAAGTTTCTGAGTGTTGGGACTTATAGGTATGCATGGTCACAGTTAACAACAAAAGCTAACCATCACACCCAGCTTAGATTTTTCTAACAGTTAACATGATAACTTGGTGTTTAATTTTTCTTAATAACTCTTTCTGTGTATATCTCAAAATTATGCATTATTACAAAATATTTGTGTTGAGAAAGCTACCTGTTACAAAAATTATACTCGCACTTCCTGCCACTTTGAAAACATTCAACACAAACCACTCCTAAAAATGAGCAAGTAAACCTATAGCAAACCGATGGTTCCAAATGGTCACCAGGGATAACTGGGTTATTGTGGTTAAAGATGAGAAGTTACACAATGAAGCTTGCATCCATTTATTTATTATTCAACAAATACTTTTTGAAGGCATCTGGTAAGTCAGAAACTAAGCAAGGGATGGATGGATAATGGACAGACACAGGATTGGATGGATAGACGTACACATAGAAAATTGGATAGATGAATCAGTAGATGGATGAATAAATAAATAGAAGTATGAATGGATAAGTAGCAGATGAATGGACAGAGAGATTGGACAGATGGATAGATTTATGATGATTGTATAAAAGAATGACTCTCCCAAATTTAGGGCAATTACACCTAACTGAAATTAAACAGAGACCGTAGAACAGATAAAAATACATATCATATTATTTTTTAAAGGAACAAGTTCAGATCTTTAACTACTGGGGCACGCATTATTTTCAATACAGCTTGGGCTCTAATTGGGGTCATTTGGTTATTTGTGATAATTAAACATAGTAAGGAATACAAGCAATATCAAATGTAAGAGAATTTTTTTTTCTTTACACCTCCACTACACAGATTCTCTTAGTTCTACTTGTGGTGAGTGCTTTGGTATTATCCCATTAGAGATGATCTCAGATCTAGAATGTTGGAACAGAACTAATGTAACAACTACTTTCTCACTGCTGAGATAAAACACCCAACCAGAAACAGCAGTGGGAAGAAAGTATTTATCTCAGCTAGCAGCTTCATGGCAGGGAAAACATGGTAGAGCAGAGAGCAGGGTATTACATCTCGTCCCATCAGCTCGGAGGAAGCGGCAAGAATGAGCTCCCACACTGGCAAAGGGGGCTGGACTATAAAATCCCAAGATCTGCCTTCCAGTGACACACACATTCTCCACCTTCCAAAGGAAACCAGACCAAGTGTGAGGTTTAATCACAAATACTTGAAGCTATGGAGGATGTTTTACATACAAATCACCACCACCTATAGCCTGAGGAAGAGATTGGAAATATTAGTTATGGTAGTGTTTTGTTCTGTTTTGGTGCTAGAAATTGAAGCTAGGGATTTATGCAAGCCGGATATATGCTCTATGTTATGCTTTCATTTATATTTTCATTTTGTGTAAGGTTTCCTCAATTTTCACTTTTGGAAAAATAATTTATGTGAATGATTTTTCATTGGTTTTAGTGTAATATATCTACATGAACGCTAGTTTGCCAAAGATGAGAACTTTCTGGTGATGTTGTTCAGAGCAGTGCCCTTACAATGTGACCTGGAGCATTCGACAGGTAGATGAATGAGTGAATGAATGAGTGAATGAATGAGTGGATGAATGAATGATGATGGATCAAGTTTATCACAGTTGTGTCATTTTAATTGGAACTCAGTCTCCCCAATGCATCGCCAGTCCTCCCATCTGTGCAGTTATGCTTGGTAATGATGCACACAGAAAAAGAAAATTACAAAATAAAAAGAAAATAGACTCAAATCACCTGTATTTAATAAGAAAAAAATCGGAGCAAGATGTTTGCATCACTTTGGTCATTTCTTGTTTTGGGGCCACAGTAGCTCTAGTATGTTTAAAAATCAAGCTATTTCTTAATAAGTTCACATTAACGTAGTTTAATTTTCTTAAAGAAATGTGCAATTTTTCCTCTTTTTCTAATGTGGGACACTAAAAAGTATAAGTTTAAATGTCAGTAGATGCTCTCTCCTACCAGACTCCATGCTTTAAAATGGATCAACCCCATCCCCCCATATTCCCAACTATAAGCAGAACATTCTAGAAACACAAATAAATAGTCCTAGGTGATATCTTTCCCTAAGTGTTAATAGTGTTTGGCTTGAGGATCATTGCATTTTCGCCCATCAAGACAATAGCTAAAATAATGCCTGGGTCCATTTATATAAAGAGTGTCAAATTCTTTGTTTGTTTGTTTGTGTGTGTGCATATATGTAGTAAATATTATTTGTTATTTGTGTGTGTGCATGAGTGTAGTATGTGTGATGAAGTGTGTGTGCACGTATGTAGTAAATGTGATTTGGTATTTGTGGGTATGAGTGTAGTATGTGTGATGAAGTGTGTGTTTACATGTAAGTAGTGTGAGGTGGGGTGTGTATGTGTGTGTGTGTGTGTGTGTGTGTGTGTGTGTGTGTGTGTGCAAATGAGCACACAGAGGCCAGAAAAGACCATCAGGTGTCCTCCTCCATTGCTTATCTTCAGGTTTCTTCAAGACTGAGTCTCTCACTGATTCTGGAGTTTGTGATTTTTTGCAATTTCCCTGAGCCCCCCAAATTCTCTGGTCTCTGCTCGCCATAGGACTGGGCCTATACACAGCCATGCCAAACTGTTTATGTAGGTAGTAGGAAATCAAACTCAGGTGGTCTCAGATCCCCTCAGGTCTTCATGCTTATATGGGAAGTACCTTTTACCTGCTGAGCCCTCTCGCCGGTCCTGTATGAAATAAATTCTATCCTAAAATTCTTGGCTCACTTACTAGATGTTTGCCATGTTTTACTATCCTGTTCATTAGAATAACTTAGATTTTATGTTGAAATAACCACAATCTTAATCATACCTGCCCTATCTTTTTCCCAGCATAGTAGCTTACCCATCACTGATTCTCTCTTAAATCAGTCAAATGTCTTTGAAAGCTCTGGCTTAGAGGATTCACGTTTAAAAATATGATCAGAGAAAATATCCATTTCTATCCCTGAAAGCTGACATCCACAATTATAGATCTAGCCTGTATTAAAAACCCAATAGTGTATTTTGATTCAGAACATTTGGAAGCAGCCAGGCGTGGTGGCACATGTCTTTAATCCCAGCACTTGGGAGGCAGAGGTAGGAGGATCACCATGAGTTCAAGGCCACCCTGAGACTACGTAGTGAATTCCAGGTCAGTCTGGACTAGATTTGGAAGTATCATTGTCAAGTTTAAGAAGCAGCCAGAAGATGATGCTTATAATGGGCTGAGTTCTGTGCCCATACCCCTCAAATTTGTTTGCTGAAATCCTAGCACCTCATACTTCCAAGAGTGGCTGTACTTGGAGACCTTTGAAGACTATATTTGAGCCTAAAAAAGGTGTCGGGGTCAATGAGGTCATATGGGTGAGCTTTAATCCACTATAACTGATGTCCACATAATAAGACTCAGGGGACAGGTGAATACCAGGAGCACCGGCAGACGGAGGGAGCAGGTGAACATCTCTAAGCCAAGAAGAGAGAGCCTCAGAAGACACCAACCAACCTTCACTGACACCTTGGTCCTTCTCCGCACCTCCAGAATTCATGGAAAATGCTATCTGTTCATTCAGCCACCCAGTCTGTGGGATGCTATATTTTTGCAATGTACCGTCTTAGAGAATCTGGAGGAAAAGCTTCCTAATTAGGGAAAATGAAGAAACATGGAGGCTCTTTCAGGCCTCTGGAGTGATGTAACTAGAGATAATCACCTTGTTGGTTGGATGGGAGAAGAAGGCTAGACCTTAATGAACACGTATGGCTTTTCCTTTTGGCTCAGCTTACTTTTAGGTGAAAGCTAGATTGATTTCGGCTTTGTTCCCCAAACAGCTTGCATTAGCAACTGGCCACTGCCAAACCAGGCCTGGGAGGGAAGGAGGCTTTGTCAGTAAGCATGTGATGCCCTTGGGGCAGGCTGCTAACCAAACACCCTGGTGTCAGCAGCCTTTAACCTGATGTTGGAATTCAGCTTCATTTCTGGCCAGCAAATCAATTCATCCCAGAGAGAGACCTTGGGGGATAAAAATTCACACACCATCAGGAATTCAAAACCTTACCTCCTGCAAGACTGGCTTCTAACAATTTGGAATAATAGTATACCTTAACACAAAGACTCCAAGCAACAAAGAACACTGTCAGCCTACTTAAACACATTTAAAAAGCTCTCAGCAGATGGTCAGCTCTATCCCAAACTGAACAGGCTGCAATGGACCTATCACAATGAGCGTGGGCATAATGTTTGCATCTTTACCCCAAAATCTAGGGCTCGCTAATCATTCCCAATGTCAGACAAGCCCCATCGCTCTTCCATTTGGAGAAAAATATGAACCAGACCCACTCCTCTCCCAAATTAGGTCCGTAACTATCTTTTAAATCCAAAAATGATTGCACCTTGTTTAGCTAGAAGACCTTGTGCGTTTCCTCTGCTAATGTCTCCTCTCATATCGGATGTGGTAAATGGATCATTTCTAACTCTTCCTTCACTGGTCTCCAAAATTTGGGGTCAGCAATAAGCATAGAAAATGAATAGCATCTACAAAATAAATAGAGAGAAAATTTTTTTCTTTAATATGGCATATCTACTTTGTAATCTGGCCATGTTAGTGACAATAAATAACAAAATTAATTATAAAAATTAAAAAGGTGGGAAATAAATGAGTGGTTACTAGAGCTGGGGAGCTGGGAAGATGGATCAGTGGTCAAAGGTGGTCAAAGCTTACTAGAATGGGTTCAATTCCCAAGCCATCCACACCAGCTGAACACAAAAGTGACACACGTATCACGTGTTTATAACAGTAAGAAGCTATGGTGAGTCTACACACACACACACACATACACACACACATACCACATACACACACACCCATACACACACATACCAGACACACATACCACACACACATACACACATACACACATACACACTCATATACACATACACACATACACACTCATATACACATACATACACATACACACTCATATACACATATACACACATACACACATACCACACACCACACACACATACACACACACCACACACACATACACACACACCACACACACACTACACACACACCACACCACACACATACACACATACTCATATACACATATACACACACATACACACACACCACACAAACACAATTTAAAAAATTAGTGACTACTGTTTAATTAAATAAGACAGTCTTGTATAGGTAACTACAAAGTCATAGCACTTATTACTAGATTCATAACAAACACAAAAGAAGAAATGGCAAAGATATTTCAATTACTTAAGATACTTTATGTATGAAGTAAAATTTGTATTTTCCAAGCAAAAATACTATACCTTCCACTCAGCTTCCTAGCTCATTGCTTGAATTTTAAGCACAAATAAAAAGTGGTTATAAAAAAGTCAAAAGCGAAATAATCCAAGTTATGTGTATTAGTTTTTATTCTATTATTATTACTTATTTCTGATTCCCCTTAGGGGTTGAAAACTCAGAATGTGCCTAAAGCAAATGACACAGAAGCATTGGGAAACGTTCTTGAAATAAACACATGCAGCGCAGTTCACAGATATTAGAAGCCAACCATAAACCCGAGAATTATCCAAATTATTTATCATGTCAATCACATCTTTAGTAATGAGCAATGCATATGTGCTAATCTGAAGATTACATACATATTAATTTTCTAGAACCGAGACCCACAAACACTTGTGCAAAGGGGTGATGTTAAGTTTTATGCTATTGATGCATAGAAATAGAAACGTTTGATTTCAGTTGAGATTGATAATTTCTAAGACTTTTTAAAAACAGTTTCCATCTATTTGCACACCCGTTACAATTAGGCGATTTCAACTTTTGGTTGAACAGAACCTAACAGAGAACTGAGCACTTCTTTCATCATCAAGCGGCGAACCTCCATTTTTTAAATGAATAGTTCATTGACAATTTTCATACATATATAGAATATATTTTGATCATAATCCTGTCCTCTTCCCTCTTTCACCAAATCCCTTCTTCTGTCATCTATGTTGTCTTTTACTTTGATGCTGTCTCTTGTTTTTTGCCTTTCTCCACCATCCGTAACAGAATGTCAGTGGGTTTGGTATCTGGCAGGTCTTGTGCTGGTAATGACAGTCGCTGTGAGGTCACAAATGCAAATGTTACTCTTGGCCGGAAGATAACATATCAAAGCTCTCCTCCACACCCCCTAGCTTTTATACCCCCTCTTCCTCAATGTCCCCTGAGCCTCAAAAGGAATACTTCAGATATCCCAGTGCTGAACCATCAACAGACACTTCTGAGCACTTTGAAGCTTTTTCTAACTGAAAGTGAGAGTGGCACTAATCTGTGGGCATAAACAGAAATACATAGTGGGCAATTGGGTAGGCACGACATTCACATTTAAACAAAAAACTGTAATAACTCCCCAGCTATAGGTTTTTACTACCAGGCATGCCTGTGGAGTGGTGTTCAGATCCAACCAGAAAACAGTTACCCCCATAACAGTCATACCTCTATTGCACCAGTGGGCACGTCTTGCCTGGCTGGTCGGTTGTAGAGTTTTGTGGCGTCCACTGCTAAATAAGACTGTTGATGACATTTCTCTACGAGCAGCCAGCCTAGCAGGGAGGAGACTTGCAGCTCAGTGCCAGCCTGATTTCTTGGTGTCCTATAACCAAAGCATGTAGTGTCTATAACAATGGGGTCTTACTATCTAGTTCTGGTGAGCAGTCAAGAGTAGTGGTAATGGCCTGCATGGTTTTGAGGACCTCAGGAGCCTCCGTACGCAACAGCTCACCGGGCAGAATCCTACTCCTGGCACTGGGACTTTCCTGCCTGACAACCTGTGGTTCCTGGGAACAACATTATCCATACACACAGGACACTTCCACTCAAACTCCTTTTTATTTAGGTTGAATGTGGGAATCTGCACAATAACCAAAATCAATGATTCTCAAACATTTTACCAAAGATCTGGATGGCTTTTTGTACACATTCCTATCAGCTTTTGTATTGTTTTAAGGAGACAAATTTCATTCATTCAAATACTCTTATACCATCTAGATTATAAATTGCTTCACTGCTTTCTCCTTTTCCTTCCCTTCTCTCTCTCTCTCTCTCTCTCTCTCTCTCTCTCTCTCTCTCTCTCTCTCTCTCAATCCAAGGTCTTACTGTGTGGACTCGAACTCACAATGATCCTCTAGCCCTAGTTTTCCAAGTGCTGGGGTAACAGACACGAACTACCATACAGCTCCACTTCATTTTTTTTAAAAGAGCTTTTCCACCACTATGAAGGTTTATAGCAATCTTGAAGTTAGCATAGAAGGAAACTATACTAAGAAGGTTCATTTGAGAGGTCTCTGTTTTGTAAATAAGACATGAGCAGCCTTACAGAGGTCTATTTTCCATGAAATTGATTAATGGTGGTGGGTCTATGTTACAGAAGAGGAGGTTGTGTTTGTATAAAATAAAAACATTTGTTGAGGGCAAGTGATCAATAGTACCTTAGACAGACTGTTGTTGGGAATTATACCTCCTCATGACAGAACAGGAGTGATAATAAGGCCAGTCCTTCACACATGCTTGGGAGGTTTCCTTCCAAATTCAAACTTATCAGAATCGCTTGTAGAGCAGATGCAATGGAAGCAATAATTAACTATGAGTTATCATTTCTTTTACATCCTACAACAAATGAAAGAAATCTTAGTTCTGGAATGCAGAACTGTTGAGGTATTTAATAGCCTGGCTTCAACACAAGATTATCAAACAATCTTTCTCGTGAACCAAAAGATACAGGGAGGTTTCTCTGAGAGTGATGCATGCATTTGTGGTCTTGCTTCGAATCAACAGAGTAAGAATGGGGCATTTGTAGCACAATTCCTTTTATGCCTCTTTCTGATCGTCTGTCATCAGCCAGGAACAGTGAACCAGGGAGCATAGTTATGACCTCTGAATGTACCTGGCTTTGCCTGGAAATGTCTTTTCCAAACCCATTCGGCTCAGAGGCTGTAGCAATACTTCTGGAATCTATGTCGAACAAGGCTTTTTTGTTAGCAAACCAAAGATGGCTCTAGATTCTATAGGACATACCTGCAAAATGTTCTTTTGCATTTGCATAGGGTAAGAATTTTAGGGGTGGTCCCCTGCCACAAGGACTGATCCAGACGGCCCACAGAGGAGGATATCCAGCTGATTGGGGATGGGGAGGGGGGCATTGGGGAATTGGGGATAACAACTCATTGTTTGCCCACTGAATAATGTAACTCATTACGGACAATAAATATATATTTAAGACTTAAAAAAAATTTTAGGGGTGGGGAGAGGGCTCAGCAGTTAAAAGTGCTTGCCTGTGGCCTTGGTTCTATTCCCCAGGATCCACATAAAGTCAGATGCACAAAGTGGCACATGCATCTGGAGTTCATTTGCAATGACAGGAGACCTTGGCATACCTACACACACACACACACACACACACACACACACACACACACACACACACACTATCTCTCTCTCTCTCCCTCATAAATAAATAAACTCTTTAAAAAATAGAAGTCTAAATTTTATCCCAGTACCAACCTGCTTACAAAGAATCTATAAAAGGAAAAAAAAGTTTTTAGAATTCATCCCAGCTCTGAGACTACTTGGACAAATAAGAGTTGTTAGTATCATTAGGGAGAGTCATGATTAGGAGGGGGAAATGCTCTCTAATGTTACAGTAGCCTAAAATCTAGAAACATAAGGGAATGAATATAAAAGTCCTATTGATGTCATATTAGAGTGAATTATGTAATCAGTAGCATTGTGTGTCATCTTCAGAATGCACTTTGGTTTTGCAAATCATAGCTCAACATTGTATAAAACTCAAACAAACCTGGTATATAAAAACAGCATTTACATCAAAATCAATCTGGAAAATTTACATAGTTACATAAAATTATATATATATATATATGGCATTCAATGCCTCATTCATTTGTGTTTCTGCTTTTTGAATAAAGCCATACCTTTAATATACCTCAGAACAAATAAATAAAAGGATTCATGTCTAGTAAGTACTGCTTCATAGAACGCTGTTGTCTGATTTAGTTTGGGAAATTGTCTTCCTTCTTATTCCCTCACCAATGGTGATGTGAGTAGATAGTGCAGCATCCTGTTGGGACCATTCCTGTGACTTCATATAGTCTGTTCAATCTAGAATTTAGAGATTCTTCTTTATATTCTGAGGGTGGAAGAGATTGCTCTTATATAAGAATCTTGTCTAATGAATCATTTATTTATGGTTAATAACCAGTACATGATCTGTTTCGTCTTCATTCACAGGTATTTATTCAGAGCCGGAATAGGCTAGAAACCATTCTAGATGCTCAAGAAACCCAAATTCTGACCCATGTGAAACTTATATTTGATGAAGGAATTAACATGATAAGTAATGTATGTGATAAATCAGAATACAATCTAGTTATTGTAAAAGGTGGCAAGCAATGGGGTTGTGGGGGAGAAATAATCAGAATAATGGGTTCATTGATATTTAGGTATGATACACAATTATAAAAATAAAACTATACAAATAAAGTTACATGGTCAATCTGTATTAATATCTGGTTATGGGCTTAAATCTAAGTTAAAATATTTCAAAGAAAAAAAATCTCATTGGAAAACTGAAGAGGAAATATCAACCAAATTATCTTTCTTTCTTCCTGAATAAGTACATAATCTTATCACAAGAGAGAACTAACAAGCGGACCATGAACGGAGGCTTAGGTGTTACCGCTAATTATAGAAATCCATTCATGCCATCCTGAGCAAACACTTAACAACTAATTTATTTAGTCAACTTTTCCTCTGTCTTGAATGTTCGAATCATCAAAACTACTTGGATGTCTTAAACCCTCTTGACTGGCTATATTAACATTATTCAATGAAAAGGTTGGGAATACCCATTGCAATGACCTGTATATTGACCTCCAGAAAGAAACGCCTGCCTTTGGCTGGCTGTGAAGTCGAAGCCTGCTCATGAAAGAGAACTCAATTCTAAGTTTCTAGTTATAAGAGGAAATGCTCTTTGAACATACTGTATTTCCTGGGATATGACTGAGTCCTCCCCAGCCACAAACCTTCACACCCCAACACTTTCCACCCTCAGATCCATACGCCATACCTCCTGCTAGCTGACCTGAGCACAATGGGAGTGGGGTCGTCTGGAACCAGGCATATCGTACAGAGTGACCATTGAGCCTACTCGGAGTTGGTTGTTTTTTAAACTGTCATATGGCGAGAGAGATCGTAGAGGGTTTCCACACAGTCACCTATTCAAAGTGCCCAGATGAACCAGAGTCACCATTTCAGTTCTATTAGAGCCGCAGGCCAGAACATGTCATTCTCTTTATTTACAGCTTCCAACAAGCTGCTTAGGCAGATGCTAAATGTGGCTCTTCCTGCCACGGTGGGTAGAATGGCCTTTGTGTGGGTTAATTGAGCCCCCACTCCAATTTAATAGGCTGTTGAAGTCTTATTGAAACAGAGCTAGTGCTGCAGGTTAAATACATTGCCATGCTCTTGCTAATCCCCTCATTAACAGGGCTGGAAAGCTTGTTGGGAGCTGTGAGTTTGCATATATTAACAGGGAGCTCTCCACTCAAGTGCTATCAATAAAATGACAAAGCCAGTTTGCAAATAGTGAAATTAACAGTGATACAACTCGAGGTACCTTTAAAAAAAATAAACAGCTTAATAACTGATAAATCTTATATTCACACTTGAGAGAAGGGAAGAACGAGCTGGGAAGAGATGTCTTTTCTGGGAGCAGATTTAAGACAGAAATGAGAATGATGGAGAGGAGGGACTTGAACTGAGAAACGATGCTGATGAGCCATGGAAGCTGGTCCCCAGTTAAAGGTACTAAAGATGGCACTTTTTATAAAGGAGCGAAACACTGAATGAAGACAGTCCGTGAGTGAAATGAGGAGCATTGCCAGTTCTGACATAATCCTTTCAGAAAGTGTGTAGCATCAGAAGCATCCTCCTGACTCGGAAAGTGCCCTGTGCCAGCCCAGGAGTAGGAGCAATGGGGCCTGTGAAAAACATAGGAGGGCTCCAAGTGTTCTCAACTGAAGACACCCCAGCCTTTGTTTGTACGTCATACAAGAAACTAGTCAGAGGACTCAAGGGAGAGGGGAAAAGTTCCATGATGTGGTCCAAAGACAGGAATTACTGTCGGCTCTTCTGATCCCTAGTCTTCCTTGTCCTTAGTTAAAACACAGGTGCTTACATTCTTTCTGTCCCCTCTTCTTTCTGCTCAGTTCCCTGAGTCATAGTGGGTGAGTTGTAAGTCTGCTTTATTGTTGAGATCTGAAGTATCTCTGGATCTGGGGGACAGAGAAGAGGGAAACGGGGACACCTGCCTTCACAAGATATGCTCATACAATGTATATACTTATTCATAATAAGGATTAAAAATTAAATTAAAAAAAAAGACAGGTGCTCTGTGATGTCAAACAGCAAAATGGAGCTCATGTGGCAGAATAGCTATGTTGAGTTATTTTGGGAAAAGAAGACTTTGTGCGTGTCACCTGACCTGTAAATAGTCTGTGTCCTCTACTTAAAGTTAAAAATACATTAAAAATATGGAATAGGGGTAAAAAATATGGAATAAGGTTTGAAAATATGGAATTGGGATTAAAAATATGGAATAAGGTTTAAAAATATGGAATAGGGGTTGAGCATGTGTCTCAGGGGGAACAAAGTTTACCCAGCATGCATCAGGCCTTGCGTTGAGTCCCCAGCACTGAATAGAACCCAGGAAACTTGACATAGTGGTGCCCACCTGTAATCTCAACACTCGGATGGGGAGGCAAGAGGATAAAGAGTTGAAGGTCACTGTCATTACATAGCAAGTTGGAGGCCAGCTCCAGCAACATGAGACCCTGTCTCAAAACAACAACAAAACCAATAGGAGATGAGCCATAGTGATGAGTGACCTGATGCATCACAGGGCTTTTCGCTGTCTCCTTCCATTTGTGTGGAAGGAATGAAGTAAGGATTTCAAATGATATCAAGCCTCACTGTATGGGATGTTGGAATATTTTAAAAGTCTTGCAACTTCTAAGCTATTTTCTTAAAAAAAATTAGGTGCTTTTGTCCAACTGCCTAAATTTCTGATAAGAATGAGCCATATTTAACGTGTATTGTGTTGAGTAATTATCTCTTGGTTGGTCAACAGCCATTACATTGCTTACTAGCTGGATGATCTTGGGAAAGCCCTCTACTGTGCCTTTGTGTATAACATGTATAGGGTTACATTAGAGGGACTGCATAAATTAGATTTTATTCTAAAATAATAGTTAACATAATTAACTTGTAACAATGATTGGAAAGTGGAAGGTGAATGAGCCTTGGTAATCTACTAATATTTGATCTACGCAGTTATCAGTTCCCATAGAAAATGGGCTGGACCTTACAAAACCCTTACAGGGGGTTCAGTGGTTAAAGGAACTTGTTTGCAATGCCTGCCTGCCTGGGTTCAATTCCCCAGTACCCATGGAAAGCCACATGCATAAAGTGGTGCATGTATCTGGAGTTTGTTTGCAGCAGCAAGAAGTCCTGATGTGCCCACACTCGCTCATTCTCTGTCTTTGTCTCTCTCCCTTGCAAATATGTAAAAGGATTTTTTAAAAAAAAACCTCACGCAAATTGAGTTTTGAAAATTGATTTTATTATTATGTGTCAATTCTTTTTCTTTTTTTGCATGGTTATATGTATGTGGCATGCATGTGTGTAACATACATGTTTATGTGTGTGTGTGTGTGCGCGCACTCTGAAGTTTGTTATAAAACTCACCAGAGGGCTGGAGAGATGGCTCGGCAGTTAAGGCACTTGCCTCCAGTGCCTTAGGCCCCCCCTAGTTCAATTCCCCAGTGTCCATATAAGCCAGACCCACAAGGTGGTGGCCCTGGTGTTCTCTCTCTCTCTCTCTCTCTCTCTCTCTCTCTCTCTCTCTCTCTCTCATCTCTCTCTCTGCTTGAATATGAATAAATAAAACATTTTTAAAAAACTCACCAGAATGTCATGTTCAGCATGTGTGTGTGTGTGTGTGTGTGTGTGTGTGTGTGTGTGTGTGTGTGTGTCTGTGTGTGTACACAGAGGCCAGAGGTTTATTTTGGCTCTCTTCCTTAAATGCCCTCTTCTTCATTGACTGAGGTGGAGTCTATCACATGAGTCACAGAGCTGGATGGGAGTCTACAATGCTGCAAACCTCATTTCTGCACAGAAAGCCATCATCTCCTTGGCCCCTCACATATCAATTCCAGTGACATTTCACCAATAGTGGAAACCAACCCAAAGACAGACTTTTCACATCTTTCCTATCACTGGCTTGATTTATGTTCACCTCACTTTCTATAAGAAACCAGTTGTCAAAAAGTTTTTAATCTATATCTAGAGGAACCTAGATATAGAGGAATGTATATCCCCAGACTCCATTCTACTCCTACTGAGCTAGAACTTATGTTTTAGTAACACTGCTGATTGGATCATACACTTGATAAAGTGTGAGAAACTCTGCTCCCAGACCATAGTGCTGGAAAAGAGAGAACCTTATTGAAGCTTTCTGGGAATAAAAGACAAAAACAAACAAAAATTACTGGAGAGGAAGCAGGGAACTCTTGCATGCCCTTTGTGGGAAGCTCTGTGAACACAGCCATTATGGAAAACAGAATGGAGTTATGTCAACATATGAAAGACAGAACTACTATATGAGCTAGCATTTTCACTGCTAAGCAGCATGCGCCCAAAGAAAGTGAAGTTAGTATGTTAAGACGTCCTTACACTTCTATATTCATTGTGGTCACAGTCAGGTCCATCAGCTGAGGAAAGGATGAAGAAAATATTATCAATACATAGTATAGAGTTCAGCATGGAGACATCTCTATCACACCCTCCAAGGCTCAGGGATTCATTGCAGAAGAGGTGGCAGAAAGAATGTAAGAGCCAAAGGAAGGGTAGAAATGCTTCCAGGATAATCTTCCAGGCACAGATTGGCCTTGGTATTCATGACCTCAGACTTGGTAACTTGGCACTGCCTACACAAGACCTTCATACTTGGAGGAAAGATGACATCGAAGTAGGAGATGAATTGGAAAGAAGAAGGGATTCAATGGAGGGGGGATTTTGGAGGTGGATAGTGCGGGTGGTGGGTGGGAATTATCATGGTTTATTGTCTATACATATGGAAGTTGTCAGTTAAAAGATTTATTATTTTTTGCTTGAAGAATTTTATTAATCATGCTATTAATGATCGCTTTAGCAGAAGTGATTTTCTCTCAATATGAAGACACCTACTGGATAATACAATGACTTAAAGAATATTTATCAAGAATTTTTTTTCTATTCACATTACTATGACCAGAACATTTGTTATGTACAAATCTGGATTACAACAACATAATTAATAATGAAGTGAGGTTAAACTTTTTTTTCTAAATAAACTTATAATTAATGAAAAAACAATATTGTCAATTTACCTAATGACAAACTATCCAGCCATCCTATAAGGAAATCCTGTCATTTGTGACATGATGGATGAACTTGAAGGTCATTATATTAAGTCAGATATAGACAAAATATCTCATGACCTGATTCCTCCATAGATTCTAACCAAGTTGAACTCTGGGATGTTTACTGTTCTCCTCACTATTATACCTAAATACCTGGGAGAAACAAGGGAAGAGGGGTTCTTTTTGTTCATGGTCTCAGGGGGTTTTAAGATGATCAGAGTGGAGATAATATCTCAGAATTTCTCTGTGGTAGTGAATCATGTCACTTTGTGGCCAGACCAGGAAGCAGTGGTCTAAACTTGAACCAGAAGTGTATGTATATACATACTGCCTTCAAGACCATTTTCCTAGTGGCCCATGTCTGCCAGCTAGGCACTATGTCCAAAATGCTCCATAACCTCTCAAAATAACACCACCGGTTGGGAATCAAGTATTCAAATACATGAACCTGTGGGGAACATTTTGGATTTAAACCATAACACTGATAGAAATAACAAGTAGAATGGTATAAGAGACTTGAGTGGAAAGGAGTGAGGAGAGATAGAGGGATGTTGATCTCTGCATCTATAGGGCTGAAGATGGCTTAGCGGCTAAGGCGTTTGCCTGCAATACAGAAGGACCATATACAGCCAGATGCACAAGAGGGTGCATGTGTCTGGAGTTCATATGTTCATATGGAGCCCATATTCTCTGTCTGCCTCTCTCTCTCAAATAAATAAATAAAATATTTTAAAAAAATTAAAAAAATAAAGGGAGCAAGATAGAAGTAATAATTTTTAAACCGTGTCCAGAATAGGTAAATAGAGACAAAAGTAAATAAATGATTGCCTGGTACTAGGAGGTAGAGAAGAAATCATAGATGAAACAAAGAGAAATAAGAAATGATTACTGATGGCTACGGACTCCCTTTTCAGTGCAATGATAATATTATTCAATTATGGTGATGTCCGTATAACTCACAGACTATGCTAGGAACTTGTGGATAGTATGCTTCTTTAACTGGGTGACTGTGTGATAAATGAATTATATCTCAATAAAGCTGATCTTTACAAAATTAAAAAAAAATCACAAGGCATTTCTTTGCATGTGTAGTATGGGTGCTGTGGGAGAGAGAGAGAGAGAGAGAGAGAGAGAGAGAGAGAGAGAGAGAGAGAGAGAGAGAGAGAGAGAGAGAGAGAGAGAGAGAGAATATGAGGAGCTGCACTCAAAGTTGTGTGGAGATCAGCGAACATCAGGTAGGTGTCCTTCCTATATAGCTTATCAGGGTGTTTCTTTGAGACAGAGTCTCTGTAGTTTTTATGAGCCCCAGTGATTCTTGGATCTCTGCTCGCCACAGGATGGCATTATAGATATGCATGGTCATACTCAGCCATTTATGTGGTGCTGAGGAACCGAACTCAGGCCTTCATGTTTTGGCCAAGTACTCTTATCCACTGAGTCATCTTTCCCGTTCTCAAACATAGATCTTCAAAAATGTTCATTGTAATCGAATCTCACAGATAAATATATTTTCATCAACTCATAGCTATCATGAAGATCGTATAGTCTAAAAATAAGACCTATTCCTAAAAATAAAGTATATCATTAGCATAAATTCCTTTTAAAATTTTTCATTTATTTACACACACACACACACACACACACACGTGTGTGTGTGTGTGTGTGTGTGTGTGTACATGCGTGTGCCAAGTTCTCTTAGTGCTGCAAACTAATGCTCACCTGATTTTATGTGGCTGGCTGGGGAGTTGAACTCCGGTCTGGCAAGCTTTGCAAGCAAGTGTCTTTAATTAACCGCTGAGCCATCTCCCCAGTCTACATTCTTTCTTGCTGAGGATTAATAATTATTATGACACTTGGAGTCAAAGCCGAGCCTCCTACCAGCGCATTTGCAAAGTCATCAGCGACACGCTGGTTCAGCTAAAACAAACACAATTATTCTATATCTGTTCTGCCTAAATAGTTATCATTTATTCCAGTTTAGCAAAGCATTTTTTCCTGGTTGCACTAAAAACCTTCGGCCATTCGAAAATTCCCATTAGTGAAATCATATCCAGTTGTCTGGTTATAAATGCATGACTTCTTTTGTAAGAAAACTTAGATTTATTGGGTTTACAACCATGCTTCCTAATTCATAAAGCATTGTGAAACAAAGCCTCAAACGAACACATAAAATCTCACAGCTAGGGCTGGAGAGATGGCTTAGTGGTTAAGGCTTTGCCTGCAAAGCAGAAGGACCCAAGTTCGATTGTCCAGTACCCACAGAAAGCCAGATGCACAATGTGTCTGGAATTCCTTTACAGTGGCTGGAGGACCTGGCATGCCCATTTGTTCTCTCTCTGTCTCTCTCTCTCTAATAAAAAAAAATTACTTAAAAAAAAAGAAATCTCAAAGCTAAATAACCCACGTGAACGCTGCCGAAGGAAAATAGCTGTCTCTGGGTTCTTTCTCTCCTCTCTTCTCATCTCCTCACCTCTTTAGAAAACTAGACTTGCCGGGGAATTTCCTTGGAGAAGCACCTCGTCATTTCACCTCTCTTGAAGACAGCCATGGGATGGAAGAGGGGAAAACCGATCACATTTATCAAACACCGTCGAGGCGTTAATGATATGCGTTGTTATGCACAGTTAATGCAATCAAGGGAACACCTCCAGCGCTCCTGTGTGTGTGTGTGTGTGTGTGTGTGTGTGTGTGTGTGTGTGTGTGCTTGAGGGCGTTGGTGGGCATGTGTGTAAGACCTGTTTTGGGGTGAGGAGAGCAGGAGACACTACTGGATAAGCTAGTGTGAACTTCTGTCCTATTTCAAGAATGGCATGAGGATTTCTGTGCCATTTTGGTAGGTAGCTAAGAGCTCCTTACAAATCCTTTCTCAATATTCAATGGAAATACAAGAGAGGGACCTAAAAAAGTTCTTAAAGTGGAAAAAAACACACAAGGCCATATACAAACATGATGACAGACGTTTTATTCACTCCAACTCATGGTCACAGGAATAAAATACTGAAACGTGTTTTACCTTCTGAAGCAGAAACCAAATAGTGTGCATGGTGGGAGCAGTAAAAACCAAAGGGATTGGGCTTGAGAAATGGTCTAGTGGTTAATGTGCTTACCTACAGTGCCTAAGGACCCAAGTTCGATTCCCAAGTACCCACGTAAAGCCAGATGCACAAAGTGGCGCATGCATCTGGAGTTTGTTTGCAGTGGCTGGAGGTTCTGGTGCACCCATTCTCTCTGTCTTTCTCTCTATCTCTTTCTGTTTGCAAATACATAAATAAAAATAAAAAATTTAAAAACCAAAGGGATGGGGCACTTGAATCAGTCTGCGGCCCCTGTTTAGCCCCAGGTATAAGTCTAGTGTGACTGGACTTCAGGCATGCCCTTTTTCCTTGGATGACACAGCAATTATTTCTACTTTTATTTTAAAAAGATTCGGCTACTGGTTGATTTTATAGACCAAACTGCTGCTCATTCAGCTGCAAATGTTTGAGAGATTACAACCATTGAGATTGGGCCAGCTGTTCTGTATTGAGACAGTAGAAAGTTTAAAAAATAATATTCCCTATTTAGTGTCTGATATTAGTAAAAAAAAAAAAAAGAATTTTTTTTAGTTACAGCAATCCATGCCATTATATGGGAAGAAGGAAAAAGAAGAAAGAGGGTAAAAGAGAGAGAGAGAGAGAGAGAGAGAGAGAGAGAGAGAGAGAGAGAGAGAGAGAGAGAGAGAGAGAGAGAGGTGAGGATGAGTAGAAGGAGGAGGAAAAGATAGAAGAAGAAAAAGAGAAAGAAGAAGAGGAGGGGGAGAAGGAGGAGGCATCCCATTAAATCTTATAAAGATACCAATACTGGGACAAAGAAAGATACAGAATATTACTGATAAATCTCATGCCCAGGTTAGTTTAAAAAAGTCAATAAAATTGTATCAGATCACAGTAGTTACAGGCTTTCAAGCTTCCCAGCAAACTACCCCACCCTGAGCCCCTCAGGTTCATGACCACTTTCACTGCAAACCAGACTGATTACCTAGTTTAGCAGGTCAGGTGCTGATCAAAGTGTCCTCTGTGGATGACAGAGAGGAGAGGACAGAGTTGACTTGTGACACATTCCCCCAGGACTCCACAGGACCCACAGGGAGCTCAGAAGCTAAAAAAGACACATTTGAATGAGGTGGTTTTGTTTTGTTTTATTCCCATATCAGTCAGTCTTTGGACCCCCCACCCACACCCCCCAGAAGGAACACAGCTTTGCAGGAGGCACCTCTCACCTACAATGCTAAGAACTCATTGGGTACTACAGGGAGGTTGGCTTGGTTTCTGATCCCCTAGAGAGAGCTTGCCTAACAGAACAGAGTATGAGTGATGCTCAGAGAGCGAGAAATTGAGAAGCATGTAGGGACCACAGGTTATTGTTGCAAATCTGCAATGTGGGATTCCTTCAACCATTCCTTCACTTCTCTGAGATATTCCAGTTTCCTGTCTAACACTGCAAGTGAGCTTCCCTCTCACTTAAGATCATGTGAATTGATTATCTCCTCCCTGGTTCTGAGAATTTGGATTTGCTAGGCAAGTGCTCTGCCCCAGAGCTACATCCCCAGTCCTCTTTTTAACTTTTATTTTGAGGTCCACTCTCACTAAGTTGTACATGGTGGCCTTGAATTCACCTAACAGCTGAGAGGAGATTTTTTAAAAATTTAATTGATTCATTCGCTTGTGTGTGTGAGGGGGTGCATGTCATGGCGTGTGTGTGTTTGTGTGTGTGTGTGTGTGGAGGTCAGAGGACAACTTTGGGGGTGTCTGTGCCCCACTTTCTTTGAGACAGGGTCTCTTGCCCCTGCAAAGGAATTGTCAGGCTGCAAAGCTGGCCCACAAACTTCAGATTCTCCTGGCTCTACCTCCCATTGTCACAGGCACTGGGATCACATGTGTGTCCATCACTTTGCATCGGACTGTCCCCAGTGGGAGATGGGGTAACGAACAAACTTTGCAAGTTTAGCCACTGAGCTGTCTTCTCAGTCTGAGCTGAGCTTTTATTACCTGACTTACATACAATGTCATGTTAACTAAACTACTGGGTATGAATAAGGAACACGTGCACACCAAGCTGCAAACTATGAATGTTGAAAAATAAGTTAAAAAAATCACGAGAACAAAAGCAAGGACTCGCCCACTGTGGTTATTATCTTTAGGCATCAACTGGACTGATACACTAGTTGCTTCTCTTGTTCATGCAACAAACACTTGACAAAAGTAATTTAAAGAAGGAAGGATTCAGGGCTGGAGAGATGGCTCAGCAGTTAAGGCACTCGCCTCCAGTGCCTAAGGCCCCGGGGTTCAATTCCCCAGGACCCACATAAGCCAGACCCACAAGGTGGTGGCCTTGGTGCTCTCTCTCTCTCTCTCTCTCTCTCTCTCTCTCTCTCTCTCTCTCTCTCTCTCTCTCTCTCTCTCTCCTTGGAAAATGAATAAATAAAAATATTCTTTTAAAAAAAGAAGGAAGGATTCACTTCAGCTTGCAGTTCCAGGGGATGCAGCCCATAATTGAGGGAAGGTGCATTTAGTCAGGAAGCAGAGCAGAGTGATAAATGTTGCTTCTCAGCTGCTCTCCTCCTTTTAACATCATCCAGGACTCCAGCCTCTCACATCGAGGGTGGGCCTTCCCACCTCAACTCCACAACATCTGTTTCCACCATGATTCTTAATCTCATCAAGTTGACGATCAAGGTCAACCATCACCACTAGGTTAAGGAATCCTCACAAAGCTCACGAGGTATCATTTCTGGGTAGGCTTCTAAAGATGTTTCTAGAAGGGACTGATATTTGAGTCGGTGGGCTAAATGAAGGTTTGCCCTTACTCTAGTTGGCGGAGGGCCCAGTGAGATGCAAAGGATGATGTACCCTGTCCCTTGTAGAGCTTTGCATGTGAGAACTGCACCTTGGGACTCTGGGACTTGGACCAGCAGAACACCAGGACCTCAGGCCTTTAGCCAGAGAGCTACACCACTGGATTCCTGTGTTTGGGGGACCTTCTGACTTGAGTGGAGGCAATCTATTTCTCCTTGCTTATCCAGCTTGAAGACAGGCTGACCTAAAGGAACTTTCTAGCCTTATACACTCATGTGAATCGATTCTTGTAGTAAGTTTTCTTCCATCTTTGTCTCGATATCTTTCCATATCTATCAATTATCTATCTTTTTCCTGCTGATTCTGTATCTCTGGAGAATCCTGACTAATAAACTAACTGTAACAAATAATGTGTCTACCCCAGGAATGCAAAGATGGTTTAACTATTGACACTAAGGAAATACATTTGTGCTGAATTAAGATACTAAATTTGTGGCACTATTTTACAGTAGCAACCAGGAACTAATACAAAGGGAAAAAATGGTAGCATTTCATAATCAAGATTGACTTCTTTATACTTAGTAAACATTTTAGCATGACAAAAGTAAATGTCCTACCTTAAATAACACCTTTGCTGGTGAGGATTACTTTTGAAACAGTGCTCTGAGCTTTAGCGAATACAGTAAAAAGTTAAAGAGGGCTGCAGAGATGTCTCGTGGTTTAAGGTGCTTGCTTGGAAGGCCCAATGGCCTGGGTTCAATTGCCCAGTGCCCAGATAAAGCCACAAAGTGGCACATGCATCTGGAGTTTGTTGGCAGGAGACCCTGGTATACTCTCTCTCTCTCTCTCTCTCTCTCTCTCTCTGTGTGTGTGTGTGTGTGTGTGTGTGTGTGTGTGTGTGTGTGTGTGTGTGGTGGTTTGAATGGATGTCCCCCAATAGATTCAAAAGTTTATTAAAGCTTGTGAATTGTCTCTAGGCTGGAGGAGGTGTTACTTCACCTGGCCTCCTGGGGTCCAGCCCTAAGGTATTTCTAAGGTGGATGTAAAATTCCAGTG